>JAVYIG010013542.1:0-46666 GCA_035222895.1 Strongylocentrotus droebachiensis
TTATGTGAATTTCTTGTTATGTGAAATTATGAGGAAGGAAATAAAATATCATTAAAAAAAAAAAAAAATAATAATAATAAAAAACTGAATGTCAAATTCGAAAGAGCATACAATTTTAATGACAATAGCTTTATTGTGAGGCCCCACAATTAGTTGATAATTTTGAACCAGCCAGTTTCTAAATAGTGGTTGTTAATCTCTTTTTCTTATCACTATTTCTACAAAACATCACATCCACAATAATTTTGTTTGAAATGGTTGAAACAGATAAGTGTTTAGAGAGTGTCCTCTTGATTTTTAACGGCTTTTTAAAAATGATAAAGGAATTTTTACTCAGTCATTTGTAATTTTGTTTTCCTTTCGAGCATGTTGAGTTATAACTGTTAGTTTGTAATGTAATGGTGTAGGTTTTATGTGTGTTGAGAGGGGAGCAAGAGGGGGTGTTAGGGAGTACACCTAGAATTTGTTAAATTGGAAAAATCTTCTGAAAAATACCTCTTCCTAGTTTCTTCCTAATGTTTCGCAGGCCTCTTTCTCAGCTCGTCACCTTCCGCCTTCCTCTTTTGCTCATCTCCTCTCTCCTTTGGTGCCAACTCAATGTCCTCCTCTTCCTGTAGCATCCGCTCTATCGCCTCTCTGATAGCTTTCTCCTCCTTGTCTCCTCTACTGCGATGCCACTTGCAGCCTTCTCCAAACTGTTCTTTGCCTTCACTTGATCTTTAAGGATGTGGATTCGGTCTCTCACCACTCGGGAGTCCACCTTCAACCCCTTCCTCTGCATGCCTTCCGCCACCTGTTGCCATGCTCTGGCTCAATCTCCAGTTTTGTATTGTACTGGAAGGGGTTGGCCAGAACCACTTCCTCTATTGATATATTTAGGCTGTTGTCCCAGGACATTCTGCAGTACAAGAAATGAAAAACAAAACAATGATTTAGAAAAAATGGAATTCTGAAATCATCATAAATGGTACTATACATGTGTAGACCTATCTATATTGTAATAATGAAAAACATCATAATCATATCATGAATGCATTATATTTTGGGCGTTATAATTTTTTGAAAAAAAAGGTGGAAAACGATTGTACAAAGGATTTTGAGTCGAAATACCTATTCATGCATGTATGTTTCTCTTTGTATAGACTAACCCCTTTTCTGCTTAAATGCTTATGTATCATTATGTGCTATGTAAGAACATTATCATTATCATTGAATTTTAAATTATATTTAATTCTAGTAGGCCTATGGATCTATAGCTATAATTTAAGATGATGCACGTAATGGAAAACATACCGATTCACGGATTTCGAAGGCTTTGCTACTTTTCACAGGCACGATAGGCACCAACCTCGCCAACCTGCTGTAACAAAAAGATGAGAAAGTAATTTGTAACATTCTGACATTAAAATTTCCACAATTAGTTCAACGTCATAATTTTAAATGCACTGGTGGGGCATGAGAAGATAATTTTGTGATGCTTCAGACAAAACTTTCTCCGAGTTGCAGACATAATTGTGTGTGTGTGTGTGTTTTATTCTTACATTTTATTTAATTACAGTAGGGTGTCTGATCGCGCACTCAGTCTTGTTTGCTAAAATCCTTCCCATAGAGATTTCACACATCCCTATGCAGTCCATGTGCATTGCGCGCTCATGCTAAATTGGTTGATGTTTTTATTACCAAAATGAGATTCAAACCAATATTACTCGTGATCCTGAAGGTGATACTCAATAAGTGAGGTGTCATATGAAAGGGCAGGTTTTTCTTCATATTCCCCATAGGGGGCCACCCCCAAAATTCAAAAAAATATCTTGCTCAAAACAGCGATTTAAACATTGTTTCCATGGTAACTCAGAGATTTACCAATTTCACGAACTGCTCCCCCGAGGGATAAGTTGGGCCAGAGGCCAAGCTGTAAAGAATATATCCATGCACTTATTTTTTCTCTAGTCCCAAGGGATCACTAGCCCCAACAGTTTGAAAATACCCTTACTCCACGTTTTGCATATCGTGCTGTGCATCAGCTGTGCAGCTTTTGAGCAGAAATTATAATTCTGCGTGAATCACTTTTTGTCCATTCTGACCAAAATGCTATGAATATTGCACAGTTTTTGAGGGGCTGTATCTTTTGATAGAAACATCGGTGAGTCTTGAAATTTGAAAGGTATTATTCTGATAACATTTTTTATTCCAATATCCAACAAAAATGCCCGGCCCCCCCCCCCCCCCACTCAGTGTTATTTAGGGTACGCATATGCGTGTTCCAACCGACCCCCCCCCCCCCCCCTTTTCAGCAAAAGTCCGGTGTGTAAAGTCAATACGGCTCGACCTTTTTCTTTTGTATACGAGCCTTTTTCAGCACCCCCCCCCCCCTTTTCAGCAAAAGTCCGGTGTGTAAAGTCAATACGGGTCGATCTTTTTCTTTTGTTACGAAAAGGACATGTTGGCAACACGCATGCGGTCATTTCGAAACCTGAGTGGGGGGGCCGGGCAAAAATGGTGAAAACGATCTCAAATTGAAAATTGAAAAATCGTTCAGACACCCTGTTCTAGTAATTAGTAGATCTAGACCTCTAGTCTAGATCTAGGCGAACACTCACTCACACTGACCATGTCAAATTCAAAATTGCCCTATCGTCCCCCCCCCCCCCCCCCCCCCCCATCTACAAATTAAAACACCTTGGACCAACCAACCAAGAACTCAGACAGAGACGATAAACTGGCAATGCACAACAACATTGCAATGACCGGCTCTGCGCGCAAATACAGTACAGACAGGACTAGCGCACGACTAGTGTACCACAACTAGCTTGTCTCGACCAAGCAACAAAACGGCTTTTATCATCTTTCAACAATTCATCATCCAATTTTAAAACAATTCATGTTATATCCACAGTATAGTTAAGAAACAATAATCGATAAAAGAAACTCACCGAAGAGCCATTCGCGTTGAAATGTTTTAGTCTCTGATTTGATGTCGATCGCGTCTGCACTAGGCCTATAGTCTATACAATTTAATTAGAAGAATAAAGTAAACAATGAATAAATTTCCCGGGTCAGCTTTATACGAGCTCTCTGATTGGCTGCTGACTCACTTGGGGTGTCAATGAGAACGGCCTCAGCGGTCATCCAGCAACTGTTAATTACTATAGTAACTTCTCGATTTTGCTCACGAACCGCAGATTCTAATTCCGCAATCAGTTTGCGAAAATTGCCTAATGTCCGTGTGTGTGCATGCATGCGCTCCTTAGATTTTAGGTATATACCTCAATATTGTGTCGTTGTGTTAGTTCATAAACTTGTCTAGAAGTAGATTGATCGTTTTCCTCGCACGATTAGAACTGATCGATGGAATACAAGAAAACAGTGTTTGGTTTGTTCTGTGCATCGGAATATTTGACGAGAACTTTGCACTGAACATTGCAAGAGCACAGTCACCCTTTTAGGTTTTGATAGAGAAGTTAGAGTGATCATTGTTAATCGGTTTGTTATATACTTTAAGACATGACGACGATTCCACTGCTTCTAATGACAATTCATACTTTACTCCCGATGTTGCAAGGCAAAGTGATAAATATAGTGACAATCGATGAGCGCGTGAATCTAACGTGTCAACCAAACTCTTCCATGGGATTTACTTGGTCGATTACGTCAACTAAAGGTACAAAACATATTGTCTTTACATTCGATGGGACGGTGAACAGTCAATGTCAGCGCAATGAATTCCTCGAGGATTCTGATTTTACAGCTTGTTGGAATGGAAATTTGTCTGTATTGTCATTTTTACAACCGAAGACATCCGTGGATACGTATAGTTGCGAACAATCAGAAGATGAACTACAGACCTACAGCGTTTCATTTCTGAATCCAGATAATATTAGAGATCCAGTGTGTCACGTTTCAGCATCGAGTCAAAATGAAGACTTGCAACTTACATTGTCATGTGAAACCACTTTTTCACCAGGGGAGTTGTTGGATGTCGTTTTAAGTATAGAAGGAACTGGGAAAACAAATTCAACGAAACCATCGACTTCTCCTAATATCGAAACGAATCTTGGTTACGACACTTTCCTTAACATTACAAATGTTTCGTGTATATCATCTGTTTCTGGTACACAGACAACTTTAAATCGATCTTGCCAGTACCCCAAAGCAGTTAACATCGAAAAAACGATCGAAGGGAATGATATCGCAATCAGTTGCGGCATAGAATCATATTCCGAAGTAAACTGGATTGTATATGATTCAGATGGGAGTAAAATAGATGTAAAGAATACATCATGGACTCGAGATGGAGGACGATCACTCCTGATACGTGATGTATCTTCCAATGACCTTGAAAGCAAGGTGGTTGAATGTAGGACATATAGGAATGGCAGCATATCCATGATTGGGTATACAACGATAAGTACCTTGGACAACGAGAACACGGATGACAACGTACCACTGAGTCCTCCTCCAGGGCCAGATGATGATGTTTTCTTCGTACCTACATTGCTTTTTCTCACCCTGTGGCTTATAACTACAACTTTATTTGGACTCTGGTGGTGGCGTAAGCCGATGCAAAGTAAACCCTCGCCCTCTTCCATATCATCAATAACTGGCACCACAACAGGACAAACCCCAGTGGTGAATCGCCCTTATACCGTGGACTCAAACACAAATTGGGGAGATGGTGCACATGATACGTCCCTGGCCAATATTGAGGCACATTCACACAGGCACGCAGAGAGCTATAACCTCAATAACAGCGCCCATAACCCCTCATTTGCAGCAGGTAATGTAGGTAGAGATGCTGCACAGCTCAGGAGCAGTCATCATTCCCTCGAGAGCAGCAATCTTGGCAATGAGGGTCAATTGTACTACACCCTGGAGAAATCATCACCGTCGCCAATGAATTCCTTACCGAGGGCTTCGACAGCAAGATGGGAACAGTCTGATGTCAATCCAGTATCGCTGAACCATCCCCAGAGGCAGAGCAGTCATTCGCAATGCTATGAAACAGTCGGGGAACCCAACAAGGGCGCTACATGCTCTTATGACCTTGGAGAATACGCTGAGGTTGGTTATGGAAAGGGACCTCCTGATCTTGGTGAATATGCCGAGGTTGGGGGGCACTTTCAAGGAAAGGGCCCCCTCATCTTTTAGGTCGTCCTTCCATCCGTAAAAAGCCTGGAAGAGAAAGAGACATTTCTAGTCTCTATAGCAAAGTAAATAAGTAGGTATAGATTAAGATCATAATTATACATTACAAAATGGGATTTATGCACATCTGTATACAATATTGGTTAACATATTTCTATGGATCGACTGAACGTGCTGAATGAGGGGAACAGTATTAACAGAAATCGCCCTCTGAAGTAAATATCATAACCAACTTTAATTAGGAGTCACATTGGTATTTGGAGTTTTCAGGTTGGCCATTTTCCCCTCTTCATAATCATTCCTTTCCAGATGTCTTGTCCCACTAAGGCCGAACAACAAAAATAACATGTTTCTCGTCCCCGCCCGCTTCCTCTTTGGCCTCCTTTAAAAAAGAAACTATTTACTGTTCAGAAAAAAGCCTTAAAAGGCCTTTTAAAAGGCTGTGATATACATTTTATATAAATAGCTTCTAAAATGATAAAAATCATTTGTTTTGTAATACATTGCATCAGTATACCCAAATAGCACAATATCTGTTGATAAATATACCTTGGCCAGCCATATTTAGTATGGCGGCCGTCTTTGAAAAAAAATATCAAGAACTTTTAAAAAATAGTAGATAGTAATGCCCTGTCTGCTCCTTTTTTTTTAAAGTCCGGACGAGAAACACGTTATTTTTGTTATTTGACCTAATACTAATCCGGCGAAAGCCAAAACTTGCCTAGTTTTTCTCTGCAATACTAGTAATTTGAAGTGCCTCTTCTTTTGTGAGTGCCTGTCTTTTGTCTTTATTTTGACTATTGTGACAGAGGCTTAATGTGTTAATGATTACAATAGAACCAAAGAAAGGAGCCAATATGTGCCTTTTTCGTTAAAAATATCACCAATGATATACTATCTCTATACATGTCCATTTTAAATGCCTTTTTATTTTCTTCCATTGTGGCAGTGGGAAAACTAATAATGTTATAGTAAGAAAGCCAATGACAAAAACAATTGGGACAGATTTATATTTGTTAATATCATCATATTATAGTGGTCACTTGTTGTGCCTCCCTTGGGTTGCCTTGATGATACAGATAAACATTAATAATTGCTGTAGTACTTTATTGCTTAGAATATACAAGAACTGTTTGTATAACGGTCGTGTATCACAGCGTCATTGTTAAGCAAACAGATTTGTCTAATGTTATGCTACGGTCACAAATGTTCGTACGAACGATAATTTCGTACGAATCTCCCTGTTTTTTGATTGTCTTCCCGAATTTCCATTGTCCTGAAAATCGTTCGTACGGTGTTCGTAGCAGTTCGTAATGGCATTTGTGACCGAGGCTTTAGATATACAGTGCGTCCCAGAAAAAACGAAACCGAGAATCATCGATGTTTCATCATAACTTAATCACAATTATAATTAATAAATGATACATATTTGGAAAGCTTACATCCTCTTCTTTCATTTGATACAACTCATATGATGCATATTTCACGCATGAGTGATTAAAAGCAATTTGAAGAGAGGAAACCAAAAAGTCATTTGGCGGGCAGTATCTGAATTTTAAAGGGGAAATCACATGTCTAGAAAGTTCAATTTCTCCCCTTTCATATGACACCTCAATCAGGAAAAATGAGCTAGGAATAACAAAGTTCTGTTTGTTTAAATTAATGCTTGCATTTCCATAATTTTATCAAACGGGTTCGTTTTTACTGGCTTCTTGCCATTGCAACGAACAGAGTTGACAAAAGACTTAACTCCGTTTCGTTGACGATCAGCCATGCACAAAAAAGACGAAAGACCTGATGCATGGCTGATCTTCAACGAAACGGAGTTAAGTCTTTTGTCAACTCTGTTTGTTGCTACAGCAGGCAGCCAGTGAAAACGAACTCGTTTGATCAAATTATTGAAATGCAGGCATTTTTAAAAACAAATAGAACTTTGTTATTCCTGTCTCATTTTTCCTGATTGAGGTGTCATATGAAAGTGCAGAAATTGAACTTTCTAGAAATGTGATTTTCTCCTTGAAATTCAGATACCGCCCGCCAAATGACTTTTTGGTTTGCTCTCTTCAAATTGCTTTTAATCACTCATGCGTAAAACAGCATCATATGAGTTGCATCAAATGAAAGAGGAGGATCTAAGCTTTCCAAATATGTGTCATTTATTAATTATAATTGTGATTAAGTTATGATAAAACATCGATAGTTCTCGGTTTCGTTTTTTTCTGGGACGCACTGTATTAAGGTAATTTACGAAAGGTAATGGGCCACTCGTTGCAAACTGTACATATAATACTTAGTGCGAGCCTTGGACTATATCTTTTATACATATTTTTCCACTTGACTATTGAACACACCCTGAAAAGGCAAAAAGAGAATATTAAAAAATACATATATTACTTATTGATTGGGCCTATACATCAGAGGGCAGAACACAGCCCGGTAAGAAGACTGTTAGGAACCTATGCACTTACACGCAACGATAACTATTGTTTGTGCTTCTTGGGTACAAAGAAGTTCAAATATAATACAGATGAAATGTTATTCTCCTTTGATGAACAGTAAATATATCAGGGATTCATGTTTTCTAGTTGATCTTGGCCAACAGCGAGTGCAGCAGAGGAAAATTATGAATATTTACCTCTTATATAAATAGCTCGCTTCGTTCTCAAAGTATATTTTGCAGTCAAATGTAGATCACTGAAAGAATATGTACATGTACCTACATTGTATTGCGCACCTAAGATTTTGAGGTACATGTATATAAAAGATCCACCACACTTGTAACATTGTGAAAATGGTGCTAAGGTAGTTTGAGTTTGAGTGAAAACAGACTATTATTAATGATAAACATCGGGAAAAACTGATGTGATCAATTCCTGAATTCTCCCTACTATATTATTATAATTTTATTAAATTTTAGGTGAAAATAAATCGTCACAAAGCAATGAATTGGCTCTATAAACCATTCCAAACCTGTAACTATTGAAAGATTTTTAAAAGCCTGTCACGGTATCAACATATGGCCTAAGTTTGATTTCGGCGTATGTATGTCAAAGGTTAAAGGTCATAGCTCATTACATATGCGAAAATACCTAATTATATATGCCAAAATGTAGATTACTGAAAGATTGTACATGTACACTGTATTGCATCCTCAGATTTTGAGGTACACGTGTATATATATCAGAGATTAACAGGGTAAGCTTGATTTTGTTGTTATGATTAGTTTATAAACTCGTCTAGAACTGAAAAAGATATGCAAGAAAAATAGTATATTGTTGACATTTTACGAAAAAGGATAATATTATTAACGGTATATGTATATTATTTACGTATAGGTTGGTAAATGTCGGCAATACAGAGGTGGAACGTTAGTATTTTGATTCTATCGGATTTTCAAACAAGAGTTTTAGATTTTGAATCCTAACCCAGTGCATTGTCCTATAGACTAAGGTGGCCTAAAAATGGGTACCTGTGTAGATTTACAAGTTTGTTACGCACTATGCACTTAGATAGGCACTGTCAGATATTTTTGTAGAACTGGCAATAATTTCTAGCACTTAACAATTTTCTCATTCCATGTGCGATGTGCCATACACAATAATATTGCTTGATTAATATTATCAGAGAGTGGAAAAGTAGCAGGTATTGATAGCATTGGTCTAATTTAGCGTTAATTGATACTGGAAATTTTACAGTTCGAATATTGTGTTAGCTTCACGTGTTATATGTAAATTAAAGTGTAGGCGTGTAGGCCCATCGAGTTTTTGGTTAAATCACAAATTTTCTCTCTCTTGTTCTCTCCTTGATGAAGGAGAAGGAAAACAAATAGTCTGCCCTTTGTATTTAGAGAAGTGTCCTATTCCAAAATAGTGTAAAAATGATCATAAATAATCATAATTTATATTGGGGGTCACTACTCTTGAGGACCGCTATTCATAATACGAAATGAGGGTCACTATTAGCGACCCTCTTCTCGTATAATGAATAGCGGTCCTTGTGAATAGCGAGCGGACCCCGGCAGGTGTAAAATTATGACAAACATTGTGTATTAGACGCATTTGAAATATGTTTAAGGGACAATATTGAGATATTCATTTTCGTTGTTAGCTTAAATGTTTATTTTTTTATCATTCATCTATCGAAAGATAATCCAATGCACTCTTTCCATGTAAATCAAGAAAATAATGTTAGACCCTTCTCTTTATCCACTTTTATAGAAACTTTTGTCAAAAAGGTACATGCAAAATCCAAAATGTGTACTGGGCTTATGAGATTCTGATTGTATGAGTAATGTATGTAACATGGAATAGGTTGATAAGGAAGATATCAGAAGATTTAAATTCTATAATATCATGATCTGAATTGCATTATTACCATTCCCTTGTGGCTTGTGCCACATATTACATGTATATAGACATACTTTCATCTTCACACAGTAGAAATTAGAAATTGATACTCATAAAACACTATAGGCATTGCACGCAATGATATTGATCGAGATGAATTTGCAACAAAAAATGAAAACAATGAATATATTAATGAATCAGTGAACAAATAAATGAATATATAAATCACACAAAAAAATAAAATATATGTTAAGGATAAGAATAACAGTTTAATAAAGTCAAAGGTAAATTATATATACATGTATTTGGCCAAGCCAAGTGTAATATTGTGTACCATACGTTAATATGTATATGCTATATTATATTAACTATGTGCAGATGGTTGTTAAGTTCATGAATTAAAAGACAAACAACCTTGCTTTGGCAATCTTGCATTACAGGAACCCCATTATTCTTGTAAAAAATTGTGATGGCTCACAAGGCTTCAAGTTTGGGCATACGTTTGTATATTGGAGATCAAGTTTCACAAAGCTCGCTTTAAGGTTAACTTGAAATCCTTCAAATCTATAATATTATTGTGTAAATTAAGGTCTTTGATAGGACTTAAGTTTTTTTAAACAAAGTTATTGAAAACCAAATTTGTCTTATTTTATACCTCGTAATCTGAACTACATGTATGTACTTGGATTGAATTTTTGCACATTGCGGTATTAGATTTTGATAATATTGCAATATTTTTGTTTTCGGTGCTAAAAGATTGGATATCATTATTTCTGCATTATTACAGTATTAGAGTAAAATAATAATGTATATTTTAGTATATATTTTAATATTTCATATAGGCCAATGATATTGTGTAAATCAAAGTCTTTGATAGGAATTTAATTTTTTTTAAAATAAAGTTATTGAAAACCAAATGTGTCTTAATTTATACCTCGTAATCTGAACTTCATGTATGTACTTGGATTGAATTTTTGCACATTGCGGTATTAGATTTTGATAATATTACAATATTTTTGTTTTCGGTGCTAAGAGAATGGTCATATATCTGCATTATTAGAGTATTAGGGTAAAATAATAATGTATATTTTTTTATATTTCATATATAGTATGTTATATATGTATATATATTGTATCTGATATACAATTAGCCGGGCCATATTGTTTGTCACCTGTGATATCTGCACAGCAAGAGAAAAGATCAATCAATCCAAACATCCATCAATCGGTCAACAAGCAAATAAATAAATATGTATTTAAGACCGTTTAGCGTTTGTGTAACTTGTAAAAGAAACATTGCATCATAAATTATTATCTTTAAAAAAAACCTCCTGATATGTGGTAAAGGATGATTGTTACTAGATCAGATTCACGTGTTATTAGCTTCATATCTCACTTTGTTAGATCATAAGCATGTTAACTAATTGTAATACAAAATTATACCTTACATTATTTGAGTACTCGATAAAGACAACTAAGTATAGGTGCTAAACTGATTAAAACTGCATAATGTGTAGATTTATTTATTCCATAAATGTAAAAACAAGTATTTTGCTACAAATAATTAATGTAATTTACCAATAATGCCAACAGAAAAGCAATTAATTTGAGAAAATTATTAGGCAATGCACTGCATGACTCCTAAATATTTTGGTATGTATTTACACTTTTTCATCAGTTGTAAACATAAAAAAAGTTTGACCCAAGCAAAATGATGCAGTTGATAGGAAATGAGTTTGTTATCACAGTTATTAGATATACTATACAGTTTAGTTCAAAATGAAATTGTAAAAACTCATAGAATTCATATTTGGTGAAAACTAAGGAGATAGATTAATCTCAAAACTTGCATTTCTCAAAGATATGAATAGTCCTGATCCCAAAATACACGTTTGAAGTATGTAAACATAGTTTCACTTTTTATACCCTTCGGGTGACACATTTGGAATATAATGTTACAAAACCCAGAGCCATTATATCGTGTTTATTTTATATTTTTTACAAAGTCAGATGTAGTGTTGATTTAAATTTAGAGATTGCAGGCTCATTAGTTGAGGTCCCCGTTGCTATCCTCCCCCATTAAACAAAATATTAAATGCCCCCAGTGGCGAATCCAGGGGGAGGGGCCCGCCCCCCCCCCCCCCCCGACTGAGAAAAAAACTTGTAAAAACACGTTAATTTTACCCCTTTTTTGAGATGCCCCCCCCCCCTAAGAAATCCTGGATCCGTGCCTACCTGCCCCGACAAGGGAATAAAATATTGAAGATTGAAGAAATCTTCAGTTTAGTGGTAAAGGAAATAGCATACTAAACCATGCAGATGTGATTCTTGACGGGGAATGTTTTTAATCTTCGCAAAACATTTCAGAAAGGGAGAACAGCAATGGGATACCTTGATTTAAGCTACGCAACAATTATTCTTTACTTTCCTTTTGATTGTAGGCCTATTCATTTCAACAAGACCAAGAGTTGCCAAATCTGTTGATTTTTATTTTATTATAATGATTGAGTTCTGCTTGGAGTTCGAAAATATGCAAACAACATTGAAGCTCTGTACAAAAAAAAGATTTATTTGATATATTTTCCCATTAAAAATAAAGCTGATTTATATACGAGCTTTAGATTTTAATAAATGACTTTTCTACACCTGTTCTGAAGCTGATTACAGTTTTAAAATTATCTATTGCCTTGTTGCATTTCAATACTTTCTACCAGCTGCATTGATTTTTTTAAATCTTAAAACTTGTCTAGACCCCTATAAAAAAAAATAGCAATCGTGCTGATCACGGAGTTTAATCCCACACATATATATAAAGCGGCGGGATCGTCCCCCCTCCAAATTTTCATTTTATTTAGGACAGTTTGGAATAACGAACCCGGCCTTCACTTCGGAATAATAGACCACATTTCATTTTCGGAATTACGAACATGCGAAATGATAATTCCTATTCGTTTTATAACGTGTCTGCCTAGATTTCACATTTTATTATATGTACTTTTAATTATTTTATTGTGGAAAATAAAATGATAACCTGGTACCACCCTAAATTTAGTGATTTCGGTATCTGTCTACTTTATTTGCCTCTTTTAATGTCTGATTCAATCTGCTATCACAGCCTCACAGGGAAGTATTATAAAGAAAATGTGATGTGAATTAAAAAAGAACTGGAGAAAGGGAATTGAGGCATGGGGGAGGGAGGGAGAGAGAGAGAGAGAGAGAGGGAGGGAGGGAGAGAGAGAAGAAAAAAAGAGAGAGAGAGAGATGGAGGGAGAGCGAGAAAGAGAGAGAGAGAGAAGGATGAGAATTAAGAGAGAAAAGGGGAGGTGGAGCACTTTCTTTTCACGGTTGACTGAACATGGGTTTATAGGGCTTGAGGGCTCTCGCAATTATTATTATCATCAATTTTTTGGTGGGTGGGGGGGGGGGGGGGGGCTTGAGTACCCCTCAACCCACCCCCCCCCCCCCACACCTAACAGAGTAAGAAAGCTAGAGAGATAGGAAGAAATAAAAAGAAAATTCCTCAGACATATTGAGCGTCTTCTACCATTTTCACTTCAAAATTCTCTTACTACAGTGCAGCATCCTTTACAGCTCTCTCCAGTATTTACTGAAAAGTATGAAAATCTTCTTCTTCTTCGTTTGGTATTATAAAACACTTGTGGGCATTATTAGTTTATATGTGTTAGTTCATGAGATTATACATATAGTGCATGACTTTTAACTACTATAATTATTTTATTTGTTTTAATTTTTTTTCTTCAAATAAATTAAAAGAGGCCTAGACTCTAAATAAGAGATAGGTCTTTACAATCAAAACTTCAAATAATCAATAAGCTAATAGGCCTATATAAAGTTATACACAAAATATCTATTTTCTCTTCTATTCAGTTCAAATTGATTGCGGTTTCTGTTTTTCTTTTCTTTTTTATTTTTTTTTATTAATTTTCTCTTTTTGATTTTACTCTTTACATAATCGTTTCGTTCTAAAAACGAAGCGAGCAATTGCCATTTGTACACGAGAGTCACTTTTTCGTATACATACCATAATGTCCTCTTTAGAGGATTATGTTATAGTTTGATGTTAATTAAGGGTATCTTCTTTTATCTTATTTGTTTACAGACCGTGATCATTGTTGAAGTCTACTGATATCGACTGACACAAATAGCCAGATCTTATTTATGATCACGGTGACTATCAACCATGCCTGTCGTCGCTTGCCCCATCCCTGGGTGTGACTATATTACCCCCGGACCTTGAGACTGCCATCGTAGCTGCCTTAATCACTGCCCACAGCGCTTTCAACACCGCTGGACATGCCGCCAAGGTGGAGAAGGTTAAACGTCCTACAGTTGCTGCGGCTGGCTCAAGTGAAGAATGGGCGTACTTCTTGTCTCGATGGACTGATTTTGTCGCGGCCACGAAGGTCACCTGCAGGGACAAGGTTATCCAGCTGCTCGAATGCTGCGACGAACCCCTACGTAGAGACCTCACAAGGTCAGCTGGTGGAAGTCTGACCGGCAAAGACGTGGACGATGTACTGGCAGCCATCAAAAAGCTGGCAGTCCGTGAAGAGAACTCTATGGTGGCCCGTGTAGCGCTTCATAACATGCGCCAGGACCGAGATGAAACAGTACGCAGTTATGGGGCCCGCCTACGTGGCCAGGCAGACATCTGCAAGTTCCTCATCAAGTGCCCCGGCTGTGACGCTTTGTGGTTACTGCGACAGGAGAGGGCACGGGAAGAGTGCCCCAGCCAGCATCCGACAAACTCGATGCCCAGCATATGGCCACAAATGCACACACTGTGATAGGCCGCAATCACATTAAGAGCGTATGCCGCAGCAAGGATAAACCTAAACGCTCGTCACCCGGTGCCCCAAATGATACTGAAGGGGCTATCTTTAATTTCCGATGCTCTTGCCACACTACGGAAACGCATCATCAGCCGTCCCCCTGGACCACCACGTCTATGACAACCTCACCACGTCTATGACAACCTCACCAATACGTGGCTCAAGAGACGGTCATCGCCCCAGCCATTCATTGACGTGACCATTAGGATCGTGCCTGATGACTGCACTGCCTTTGGTTTCAATCTCTCTACCCCTACAGTGTCTTGCTCGGTTCCTGCTATAGAGTACCGAAGTTGTGATGTCATAAAAATCTTCTTTTTTTTATATAATTTCTCAATTTTGTCTTCATTTTCCGAAAGAGCATTAAAAATAATAGATTTGAGATGACGTCACACTTCGCCACTCTATGGCAGACACAGGGTGCCAAAGCTGCCTTGCTGGAATCAAGGTCATCCGCCGCCTTAGGTTACGTCAATCGGATCTCCTACCGGTCGACATGAAGATGCGCTCAGCTACAAAAGGCGGCATCCGGATCCTTGGGGCTGCCATCATCCGTTTCTCTGGCAGAGGCGAGCGAGGACAGGTCATTGAAACTCGGCAGATGACCTACGTCACTGACAGCTTTGAAAAACTGTTCCTCAGCAAGGAGGCATGCATCGCCCTAGGGATCATCCCTGATACCTTCCTTACGTTGGGTACGACTCAACCGGCACACCAGGTAGAAATACAAGCAGCCCTCCAAGATGGCTCTAGGGGGACTTGTGATTGCCCCAGGCGTCAACTGCCTCCCCCACCTCCGACAAAGCTGCCATTTCCTGCTACTGATGACAACCGTATGAAGCTACAGCAGCACCTCCTCAAGTACTACCAATCAAGCACATTCAACACTTGTAAACATCAAGTCTTGACCCTCATGGCCAGCCAAGCCTTGCAACTGATGGTCGACCCCGATGCTGAGCCAGTTGCGCATCACACACCAGTACCCGTTCCCCTCCACTTGCGCGATGCTGTGAAAGCAGGATTGGATCTTGACGTGCAGTTGGGTATGCTGGAACCGGTCCCCATTGGCGAGCCTGTTACCTGGTGTCATCGGATGGTCATTTGCGCAAAGAAGAATGGCACACCGAGACGAACTGTCGATTTCCAGGCGCTCAACACCCACGCCACACGCGAAACACACCACACACCATCACCATTCCACCAGGCTCGTTCGGTCCCACACAAGAAGAAGAAAACTGTCTTTGATGCATGGAATGGTTACCATAGCGTGCCACTCTGCAGAGAGGACCGTCACCTGACCACCTTCATTACCCCCTGGGGCAGATACCGCTACAAGACGGCCCCTCAAGGTTACATTTCCTCCGGTGATGGATATACCAGACATTATGATGAGATCGTGTCGGACATTCACAACAAAACCAAATGTGTGGATGACGCTCTGCTGTGGGCGGACACATTGGCGGATAGCTACTTCCAAGCTGTCGAGTGGCTGGATGTCTGCGGTCGGAATGGCGTTACCCTCAACCCTGACAAGTTCGTGCTGGGCGCAGATGTTGTTGAGTTTGCTGGATTTGAGATCACCCCCGACAGTGTCCGTCCATGCAAGAAATACTTACAGGCCATCCTGGACTTCCCTACACCGAAGAACATCACCGACGTGCGCTCTTGGTTTGGGCTTGTCAATCAAGCATCCTATGCCTTCAGCATGACTGCAAAGATGCTGCCGTTCCGCCAGCTCATGAAGCCTACCACAGCCTTCACGTGGGACGAGGCCCTCCAGAGTCCCTTTGATGAATCCAAAACCATTATCGCCAGTGAAATCGAGAAAGGTGTGAAGATCTTTGACCCGAGCAAGCCCACTTGCCTCGGAACCATTTTGTTGTCCCACTGGATGGCAAATCACGCTTGTAGGCAGTAGGTTTACGCACGCCGCTGAATCTCGCTATATGCTCCGATCGAAGGTGAGGCCCTCGCCGTGGCTGATGCCCTAGACAAAGCCAGATACTTCGTACTTGGATGTGAGGACCTCATCCTTGCTGTCGACCACAAGCAGACATCCCCAACCCTCGTCTGAGGAACTTGAAAGAGAAAACCCTGCGATACAGGTTCCGGATTGTCCATGTCCCAGGTATCCGACACCGTGCAACGGACTGCCTCTCACCTCCCCCGACTGGTGCACCCCTGAAGTTACACCTGCCTGACGATGTCGCGACCATTGGTCCTCCCCCCCCCCATCAGCTTGACAGAACCCCTGACACTCATGGCTGGCTTTCGCGCTGACACAGGTGCTGACGCCATCGGAGCAGGAACCTTCTTGTCTTCTGTGTCCTCCCTGGGCCTACTGCCACAGCCAGCGACGAGGACATGCATTCCCTCGTTGGCTTAGTTGAGTCCGGCCTACCAGCCTTCCGCCATGAACTCCCGGGTTCCCTCCGTGACTACTTCCAGTTTCGGGACGATCTTTATACAGTTGATGGAGTTGTGCTTTACAAGGACCGCATCGTTATCCCCCCTTTCTCAGGGAGGAAGTGCTGACCCACCTCTATGCTGCCCACCAAAGGGTCACCTCGGCTTGACCGGCAAACCCGTGGACGATGTACTGGCAGCCATCAAAAAGCTGGCAGTCCGTGAAGAGAACTCTATGGTGGCCCGTGTAGCGCTTCATAACATGCGCCAGGACCGAGATTTAAAAAGTACGCAGTTACGGGGCCCGCCTACGTGGCCAGGCAGACATCTGCAAGTTCCTCATCAAGTGCCCCGGCTGTGACGCCAACGTCAACCACACGGACGCCATCATGCGGGACGTCCTCACTCGGGGCATCAGCGACCCCAAAATCCAGCTTGACCTCCTTGTCAACAAGAATCAGGACATGATGCTGGACGAGGTTTTCCAGTTCGTCGAAGCCAAAGAAGCTGGCAAACGATCCGCCTCCTCGCTCCTGGACTCCCACTTCTCAGTGGACGCAGCTAGCAGCACCTTCAGGAAATCCAAGGTGACAACCATTAAGGATGTCATAAAAATCTTTTTTTTTAAAGAATTTCTCAATTTTTTCTTCATTTTCCGAAAGAGCATTAAAAATAATGTCCAAATGTCGAAAACCAATTGAATATGTTAAGTATTGGCTGAGATATGACCAACTGAATAAATATATGTCCTATGGGAACTCAGTGTTATATGCTCTGGCTCCTAGTGGTTAGGAGCCAGAGCATATAACACTGAGCTCCTATGGGGAGTATATTTATTCAGATGGTCATATCTCAGCCAATACTTAACATATTCAATTGGCTTTCAACATTTGGACATTATTTTTTATGCTCTTTCGGAAAATGAAGAAAAAAATGAGAAATTCTAAAATTAGATTTGAGATGACGCCACACTTCGCCACTCTATGGCAGACACAGGGTGCCAAAGCTGCCTTGCTGGAATCAAGGTCATCCGCCGCCTTAGGTTACGTCAATCGGATCTCCTACCGGTCAACATGAAGATGCGCACAGCTACAAAAGGCGAAATCCGGATCCTTGGGGCTGCCATCATCACAAAAAAAGACTGTGGACGCCATTATCCATGTGCGCGCGTCATCGTCCGTGTGCAAGCGCCATTGTCCGTGTGTGTGTGCGCTCATTAAATGTTTAGGTATATACCTCAATATTGTGTCCTTGTGTAATTAGTTCATAAACTTGTCTAGAAGTAGATTGTTTTCCTAGCATGATCAGCACTGATCGACGGAATACGAGAAAACAGTGTTTGGTTTATTTTGTGCATCAAAATATTTGACCAAAACTTTGCACTGAACATAATTATGCAAGAGCACAGTCATCCTTTTATGTTTTAATAGAGAAGTTAGAGCGATGGAGAGGATTCCACTGTTTTTAATAATAATTCATACTTTACTCCCGATGTTTGAAGGTGAAGTGATAAATATAGTGACAATCGATGAGCGCGTGAATCTTAAGTGTCAACCAAACTCTTCAATGGGATTTACTTGGTCGATTACGGCACAAGGTAACAAATATACCGTCTGTACATTCCATGGGACGGTGAACAGTCAATGTGAGGGTCCTCCATTCTTGCTCCCTGATTCTGATTTTACAGCGTCTTGGAATGGACATTTTTCTGTATTCTCATTTTTACAACCGAAGATATCCGTGGAAAGGTATAGTTGCGAACAATCAGGAGAAGAACTACGGACCTACAGCGTTACATTTGTTAATCCAGATGATATTACAGATCCAGTGTGTAAGGTGGCAGCATCCAGTCAAGATGGAGAGTTGCAAGTTACATTGTCATGTGAATACAATATCTCACAAGGGGAGTTGTTGGATGTCGTTTTTGGAATTGAAGGAACTGGGAAAACAAGTTCAACAAAACTATTGTTTACTCCTTACATGTATATCATAGAGAATCTTAATTACGACACTTTCCTAAACATTACAGATGCGTCATGTTTATTATCTGTTTCTAGTACACAAACAACTTTAAATCGATCTTGCCAGTATACCCCAAAGCAGTTAACATCGAAAAGACGATCATAGGGAATGATGTCGCAATCAGCTGCGATGTTGAATCGAATTCCGAGGTAACTTGGATTGTCTATGATTCAGATGGGAGAAAAATAGACATAAAGAATATATCATGGACTCGAGATGGAGGGCGATCACTCCTGATACGTGGAGTACCTTCAAATGGCCTTGAAAGCAAAGTGGTGGAATGTAGGACCTATAGGGATGGCAGCAAATCCATGATTGGGTATACAACGATTAATACCTTGGTCGACGAGAACACGGATGACAAAGTACCACTGATTCCTACTCCAGAGTCAAGTAATGATAGTGTTTTCTTCGTACCTACATTGCTTTTTCTCACCCTGTGGCTTATAACTACAATTTTGTTTGGACTCTGGTGGTGGCGTAAGTCGATGGAAAGGAAACCCTCTTCCTCATCCATGTCAACAATAAGTGACCCAATAGGGCAAACCCCAAAGGTGAATCAGTCAAATACAAATGGGGGAAATGGTGCACATGATACGCCCCTGGCCAATATTGAGGCACATTCACACAGGCACACAGAGAGCAATAACCTCAATAACAGCGCCCATAACCCATCATTTCCATCAGGTAATGTAGATAGGGATGCTGCACAGGATAGGAGCAGTCACCATACCCTCGAGAGCAGCAATCTTGGCAATGAGAGCCAATTGTACTTCACCCTGGAGCAATCATCACCGTCGCCAGCGAATTCCTTACCGTGGTCTTCGACAGCAGGATGGGAACAGCCTGATGCCAATCTAGCATCGCTGAACCATCCCCAGAGCAGTCATTCGCAATGCTATGAAACAGTCGGGGAACCCAACAAGGGCGCTACGTGCTCTTATGATCTTGGAGAATTTGCTGAGGTTGGTTATGGAAAGGGACCTCCTGATCTTGGTGAATATGCAGAGGTTGGTGGGCTCTTCCAAGGAAAAAGAGCTCCTGATCTATCAGGTCGTCCTTCCATCCGTAAAAAGCCTGGAAGAGAAAAATTAAAGGAGGATGACATTTCTAGACTTTATAGCAGGGTGAATAAGTAGCCTAGGTATAGGTCCCATAGAAAAGGGGATCTGTATACATTGACTGAACGTGCTGAAAGGGGGAATGATATCGACAGAAATCGCCATCTGAAAGAACTATCAGAACCATTTTTGATTTCAATTCACATTGCTATCTGGGGTTTTCAGGTTGACCACTTTTTTCTCTTTATGATCGTTCCTTTCAGCATGCATTGTCTCATTAATATGCAAATCCAGAAGCCAGATCTTGCCTATATTTCTGAAAAATATGTTAAGTTCAAGTATACATGTATCTCTTCTTTTGTGAGTGCCTTACTACTTTCTTTTTATTTTCACCACTAAGACGGCCATATTCTCCTAAAGTCCATGATAATCAATGATACAGTTAAGGTGTGAAATAAATGAGTATAGATTATAGAAGAGTAAAATGAAGAATAGTTGGGCTGAATTCGAACAATTTTTTCCTGTACTAACGCATATCTATGACTTGGTGTATGCCTGTATATCAATTTTGAGAAATGAGTATTGTTCATAAATCTTAATAATTCCTTATATTGTTGTAGCATTAAAAATAAATTGAAAATAAAAGACAACAATACAAGTGATGGTGCTATATTTTTTTGATAAGATCCAGAAAGAGTTCAATCAAATACAAGAAACATATGCAGTGCACTATATTATAGACGTAACATAACTTTAAAATGTATACAAATAACATGAATGTATCATCGTTCTTGACATTTTGTAACATACAATAATATTTTTTTCCCGGTGATGTCACGAATTATGATGCGAATGGAAAAAAACTGCAAGAAAAATATAACAATGTTGACATTTTACGAAAAAGGATAATATTATTGACTGTATATGAATATGTCTACACCGGGGTTTACACACACATGACTTTGTTTAAGGCGGTCAATGTCGGCAATACAGAGGAGGAATATTACGTTGATTATTCTACCAGATTTTCAAACAAGATGTTTAGATTTTGAATCCCAACCCAGTGCATTTTTCATTTAGACTAAGGTGGCCTACACAATGGGTACGTGTTGAGATTTACAATTGTGTTACGCTCTTTGCACTTAATTGTATTGTATTGCATTATTACCAGTCCCCTGTGCAATGTATATAGACATATTTTCATCTTTACACAATAGACATTATAAATGAATACCCATAACACACTGTGATAGGCCGCATCACATTGAGAGCGTATGCCGCAGCAAGGACAAACCTAAACGCTCGTCACCCGGTGCCCCAAATGATACTGAAGGGGCTATCTTTGATGCCCGATGCTCTTACCACACTACGGAAACGCCTCATCATGGATCAGCCGTCCCCCTGGACCACCACGTCTATGACAACCTCACCAATGCGTGGCTAAAGAGACGGTCTTTGCCCCAGCCATTCATTGACGTGACCATAAGGATCGTGCCTGATGACTGCACTGCCTTTGGTTTCAATCTCTTTACCCCTACAGTGTCTTGCTCGGTTCCTGCTATAGAGTACCGACGTTGTGATGTCATAAAAATCTTCTTTTCTTTTAGAATTTCTCAATTTTGTCTTCATTTTCCGAAAGAGCATTAAAAATAATGTCCAAATGTCGAAAACCAATTGAATATGTTAAGTATTGGCTGAGATATGACCAACTGAATAAATATATGTCCTATGGGAACTCAGTGTTATATGCTCTGGCTCCTAGTGGTTAGGAGCCAGAGCATATAACACTGAGCTCCTATATTAGTCCGTGGGCCAGAGGGGGCTACCGTGCACCCCCCCTATGATCCTACTTTTTGGGTGTCATTTTGTTCATTGGGATCTATTTTATCAGAAAAAAGATGTTCCCAAGAAAAAAACTCATTTGGACAATGTTTTTTGCCCCTTATTTGAAGATATGTAAAAATATCAGTTTTTCGTGTTTTGCACACTTTCTTAGGGTTCGTGAATTATGTGCTTACATTTTAGCCTATTTCTCAGCAAATATAAGTCTAATCTCCACCAAATTAATAAACAATCTTTGTAAACTATACAACAATAGGCAGACAAAATTATTTTACTTTATTTCATTGTCTTCAATTACTAATGACCTCATAAATGTTGCATATATTTTGATATGCAAATTTCCGTCTCAAAATCTGTCAAAATCACCTGAAAGTTGTATTTTGTCTTCTATTATCATAAAATAAGTTTTATAACCCTTTAATTTGGTGTAAAATTATTCATTGATATGTAATCTGATGTTTCCCGCAAAAAAAATTCAGTCAACTCATGTACCCATTGTTTTTTTCTCCTTATTTTGTATGTAAACATATCAGTTTTTCGTGTATTGTAAACTTTCTTAGGGTTTGTGAGTTATGTGCTTACATTTTACCCTGTTTCTCAGCAGATATAAGTCTAATCTCCACCAAATTAATATAAAATCTTTGTAAATCATACAACTGAAGGCAGACAAAATTATTTCAATTTATTTTATTGTTTTCAATTATTAATGACGTCATACATTTGCATATATTTTGATATGCAAATTTCTCTCTCAAAATCTGTCAAAATCACCTGAAAGTTGTATTTTGTCAGCTAGTATCATGAAATAAGTTTTCTAACCCCTTAATTTGGTGTAAAATTATTCATTGATATGTTATCTGATGTTTCCCGCAAGAAAAAATTCAGTCAACTCATGTAGACATTGTTTTTCCCCCCTTATTTGAAGATATGTAAAAATATCAGTTTTTCGTGTTTTGCACACTTTCTTAGGGTTTGTGAATTATGCCGGGAATTATGTGCTTAATACATTTTACCGTTTCTCAGCAGATATAAATCTAATATCCACCAAATTAACGAACAATCTTTGTAAATCATACAACAATAGGTAGACAAAATATTTTGTATATATTTTATTGTCTTCAATTATTAATGAGATCATAAATTTGCATATTTTTTAATGTGCAAATTTCTGTTTCAAAACCTGTCAAAATCACGTAAATGTTGTATTTTGTCAGCTAGTATCATAAAATAAGTTTTCTAGCCCCCTAATTCGGTGTCACATTTTTCATTGATATGTTATCTGATGTTTCCCGCAAAAAAAATCAGTATCAGTCAACTCGTATGCACACCCCCCCCCCCCCCCTGCATATTACGATTATAATGTACATTTAATCCAGGTTTGATAGCAACTCCTCTGGTACAGTCCACGAACTACCAATTCCTGCCAGAGGTTTGACAAATTTGTTGCGTTGCTGCAACAGTTTGATTGGCTTGACTTTGCCAGTTCCTTTAAAGGCGCCTGTGGAGTCACAGCCTGAGGGAGCATGTAGCCCAAATGGAAGGACCTGGACTTAAAGATATCCTCTTGAAAGCTGGTCTCATGTCTTCTGTGTGTATGAAAGACGTCATAACAGAAAAGAACTGTGACCGGTGTCTGCATTGTCGCAAGACAATGGTGGAGTGCTTAGAAAGGCTCATTTTTGATGAGTTCCTCTCAATGACTGGAAAATATGATGCACTTTTTGGTATAGCTGAGGAATCAGAGAATATCCTCCAAGAGCTAATTCGTTCACCAAAAAAAGGAGAGGCTTGCTGAGGTTGTGGCTAATGCAGATCTGAAGGCGTTGATAGAGTCATATGAGAGCTTCAAAGCTGATGTTCGAAGAGGATCTCTTGGGAAGACGGCACAATTTTTGATGTCGTATGTTGATTGCGTTTGGATTGATCTTACATTGATCAGGTCTGTGAAAGAAAAGAACTGTCCATTGTACTTGCACTGCCTGTTCCTTATGCCTGACCTGGTCACAATTACTCCCGATATCTGACCTACCTTGATGTATTCTTGGCAAACATTGAAGATTCACATCCTGGTGCAATGACATTGCTCGAAAGAGGTGCAATAATTATTGTTGCCATGTCGCTCATTCCAGGGAACCGATGCGCTGTCGACGAGACAATTGAGGAGGTAATCATGAAGCATGGTAAATCTCGTGGTGGGGGGGGGGGGGGTAGTGGTGTTGGTCTCTCTGGCATAATTGAGAACCACAGTGCATATCAGAGGTGGGCTCGAACTTATGCAAATATGACGTTTGATGCTCACCGTGAAAACAAAAACAGAGATTGACAACCAACTCAGATAAGGGAAAGTGAGGGATGTGTATACAGAAAAAAAGGCCATAGATGATGTAAAGAGCTTCCTCAATCATGTTGATGTTGATGACAAGAATGGATTGTATGTTTTCTCTTCCGGTGCCCGCGTTCCAGCTGAGGTTGAGAAAGATGTCATAATAATAATAATAATAGTGAACATATTTTATAATGCGCCATGTCACAAGAAAAGACCAAAAAAAGATGTTCACGCCAAAGAGCGATTAGAGAAAAATACATCGTTCTCTGACCCCATCAAGAAACTGAAGCTCTAAACCATGGCAGAGACAAAATATAAATTCAAGCTTAAAACATCCCAACGAAAAGTAATAGAGTACAAGCAACAATGGGACAATGCTATGCAGATGATGGTAAAGGCACAAAGTTCTGGCAGCCAACTTGATCTACAGGAAATCATGAAATATTCTTTGACCCCTGTTCCCTACTCAATTGGAACATTGGAACAACTTTTGCTAAAACAGATAAATTAAAGGCCTACACTATCTCCTGAAGGATGTAGAGAACTCGCAACCTCCACCCACTGGCAATTCCGTGGTAGTGGAAGATGGTAATGCTGTTTTCTACTACCTAAAAGAGATGCCTGCAAACTTCCACGACATTTGCATCAAAATTCACAATGTAGTGTTGTCCAAATGCGATGTCATCTTCAGCACAGATATGTACAAGCCAAACTCTGTGAAGTCAAGTGAACGGACACGACGTGGGTATGCATGCAGAGAACAGGATGATTAAAGGACGCAAGACTAAAAGACCATCTGACTGGAAGCAGTTCCTAACGAATGATGGGAATAAGAAACAACTTATTCAAGTTCTTCTGGATGTCTGGAGTAAGCACGACATGGCTAAGAGGCTGTATGGGAAAAAGATGATATTCATCAAAGAAGGAGAAGCCCAACTGCTCACTTCTCAGAATGGGAGAGAGACACTGCGTTCTGAGATTCCATCTCTCAACTTTAACCCAAGAAGAAACAGATTCACGCGTGATCCTTTACTGCCAATACGGTAAAGGAGCAAGGCTTTGATCATGTGCAGATCAGAAGCCCAAACAGTGATATCTTTTTTATATTGCTTCATTACGCTCATCTCACTCCAGACATTACATTACAATTCCATACAAGGAGAGGCAACAAGCAGCGGCTCATAGATGTCACTCATTTTGCCAACCTGTTCCTCCCCTGAATATTGCACAGCACTCCTTGAACTACATGCTTTCTCAGGGTGTGACTCTACAAGCGCCTTTAAAGGAACTGGCAAAGTCAAGCCAATCAAACTGTTGCAGCAACGCAACAAATTTGTCAAACCTCTGGACTGTACCAGAGGAGTTGCTATCAAACCCGGATTAAATGTACATTATAATCGTAATATGCAGGGGGGGGGGGGTGTGCATACGAGTTGACTGATACTGAATTGCGGGAAACATCAGATAACATATCAAAAAATAATTTTACACCAAATTAAGGGGTTAAAAAACTAATTTCATGATACTAGCTGACAAAATACAACTTTCAGGTGATTTTGACAGATTTTGAGAGAGAAATTTGCATATCAAAATATATGCAAATGTATGACGTCATTAATAATTGAAGACAATAAAATTAATTGAAATAATTTTGTCTACCTTTTGTTGTATGATTTACAAATGTTATATATTAATTTGATGGAGATTAGACTTATATCTGCTGAGAAACAGGGTAAAATGTAAGCACATAATTCACAAACCCTAAGAAAGTTTACAATACACGAAAAACTGATATGTTTACATACAAAATAAGGAGAAAAAAAACAATGGGTACATGAGTTGACTGATTTTTTTTTGCGGGAAACATCAAATAACGTATCAATGAATAATTTTACACCAAATTAAAGGGCTATAAAACCTATTTCATGATTACAGCAGACAAAATACAACTTTCAGGTGATTTTGACAGATTTTCAGACAGGAATTTGCATATCAAAATATATGCAACATTTATGATGTCATTAATAATTGAAGACAATAAAATATATAAAAATAATTTTGTCTACCTATTGTTGTATGATTTACAAAGATTGTTTATTAATTTGGTGGAGATTAGATTTATATCTGCTGAGAAACGGTAAAATGTATTAAGCACATAATTCCCGGCATAATTCACAAACCCTAAGAAAGTGTGCAAAACACGAAAAACTGATATTTTTACATATCTTCAAATAAGGGAAAAAAAACAATGTCTACATGAGTTGACTGAATTTTTTTGCGGGAAACATCAGATAACATATCAATGAATAATCTTACACCAAATTAAGGGGTAAAAAAACTAATTTCATGATACTAGCTGACAAAATACAACTTTCAGGTGATTTTGACAGATTTTGAGAGAGAAATTTGCATATCAAAATATATGCAAATATATGACGTCATTAATAATTGAAGACAATACAATTAATTGAAATAATTTTGTCTACCTTTTGTTGTATAATTTACAAATGTTATATATTAATTTGATGGAGATTAGACTTATATCTGCTGAGAAACAGGGTAAAATGTAAGCACATAATTCACAAACCCTAAGAAAGTTTACAATACACGAAAAACTGATATGTTTACATACAAAATAAGGAGAAAAAAAACAATGGGTACATGAGTTGACTGGTTTTTTTTTTGCGGGAAACATCAAATAACGTATCAATGAATAATTTTACACCAAATTAAAGGGTTATAAAACCTATTTCATGATTACAGCAGACAAAATACAACTTTCAGGTGATTTTGACAGATTTTCAGACAGGAATTTGCATATCAAAATATATGCAACATTTATGACGTCATTAGTAATTTAAGACAATAAAATAAATTAAAATAATTTTGTCTGCCTATTGTTGTATGATTTACAAAGATTGTTTATTAATTTGGTGGAGATTAGACTTATATTTGCTGAGAAATAGGCTAAAATGTAAGCACATACTTCACGAACCCTAAGAAAGTGTGCAAAACACGAAAAACTGATATTTTTACATATCTTCAAATAAGGGGCAAAAAAACATTGTCCAAATGAGTTTTTTTCTTGGGTACATCTTTTTTCTGATAAAATGGATCCCAATGAACAAAATGACATCCAAAAAGTAGGATCATAGGGGGGGGGGGTGCACGGTAGCCCCCTCTGGCCCACGGACTATATGGGGAGTATATTTATTCAGATGGTCATATCTCAGACAATACTTAACATATTCAATTGGCTTTCAACATTTGGACATTATTTTTTATGCTCTTTCGGAAAATTAAGAAAAAAATGAGAAATTCTAAAATTAGATTTGAGATGACGTCACACTTCGCCACCCTATGGCAGACACAGGGTGCCAAAGCTGCCTTGCTGGAATCAAGGTCATCCGCCGCCTTAGGTTACGTCAATCGGATCTCCTACCGGTCAACATAAAGATGCGCACAGCTACAAAAGGCGAAATCAAGATCCTTTGGGCTGCCATCATCGCAAAAAAAGACTGTGGACGCCATTATCCATGTGCGCGCGTCATCGTCCGTGTGCAAGCGCCATTGTCCGTGTGTGTGTGCGCTCCTTAAATGTTTAGGTAAATACCTCAATATTGTGACCTTGTGTAATTAGTTCATAAACTTGTCTAGAAGTAGATTGTTTTCCTAGCATGATCAGCACTGATCGACGGAATACGAGAAAACAGTGTTTGGTTTATTTTGTGCATCAAAATATTTGACCAAAACTTTGCACTGAACATAATTATGCAAGAGCACAGTCATCCTTTTATGTTTTAATAGAGAAGTTAGAGCGATGGAGAGGATTCCACTGTTTTTAATAATAATTCATACTTTACTCCCGATGTTTGAAGGTGAAGTGATAAATATAGTGACAATCGATGAGCGCGTGAATCTTAAGTGTCAACCAAACTCTTCAATGGGATTTACTTGGTCGATTACGGCACAAGGTAACAAATATACCATCTGTACTTTCCATGGGACGGTGAACAGTCAATGTGAGGGTCCTCCATTCTTGCTCTCTGATTCTGAGTTTACAGCGTCTTGGAATGGAAATGTTTCTGTATTCTCATTTTTACAACCGAAGATATCCGTGGAAAGGTATAGTTGCGAACAATCAGGAGAAGAACTACGGACCTACAGCGTGCGTTACATTTGTTAATCCAGATGATATTACAGATCCAGTGTGTAAGGTGGCAGCATCCAGTCAAGATGGAGAGTTGCAAGTTACATTGTCATGTGAATACAATATCTCACAAGGGGAGTTGTTGGATGTCGTTTTTGGAATTGAAGGAACTGGGAAAACAAGTTCAACAAAACTATTGTTTACTCCTTACATGTATATCATAGAGAATCTTAATTACGACACTTTCCTAAACATTACAGATGCGTCATGTTTATTATCTGTTTCTAGTACACAAACAACTTTAAATCGATCTTGCCAGTACCCCAAAGCAGTTAACATCGAAAAGACGATCATAGGGAATGATGTCGCAATCAGCTGCGATGTTGAATCAAATTCCGAGGTAACTTGGATTGTCTATGATTCAGATGGGAGAAAAATAGACTTAAAGAATATATCATGGACTCGAGATGGAGGGCGATCACTCCTGATACGTGGGGTACCTTCAAATGACCTTGAAAGCAAAGTGGTGGAATGTAGGACCTATAGGGATGGCAGCAAATCCATGATTGGGTATACAACGATTAATACCTTGGTCGACGAGAACACGGATGACAAAGTACCACTGATTCCTACTCCAGAGTCAAGTAATGATAGTGTTTTCTTCGTACCTACATTGCTTTTTCTCACCCTGTGGCTTATAACTACAATTTTGTTTGGACTCTGGTGGTGGCGTAAGTCGATGGAAAGGAAACCCTCTTCCTCATCCATGTCAACAATAAGTGACCCAATAGGGCAAACCCCAAAGGTGAATCGGTCGAATACACATGGGGGAAATGGTGCACATGATACGCCCCTGGCCAATATTGAGGCACATTCACACAGGCACGCAGAGAGCTATAAGCACAATAACAGCGCCCATAACCCCTCATTTCCATCAGGTAATGTGGATAGGGATGCTGCACAGGATAGGAGCAGTCCCCATACCCTCGAGAGCAACAATCTTGGCAATGAGAGCCAATTGTACTTCACCCTGGAGCAATCATCACCGTCGCCAGCGAATTCCTTACCGTGGTCTCCGACAGCAAGATGGGAACAGCCTGATGTCAATCCAGCATCGCTGAACCAGCACCAGAGCAGTCATTCGCAATGCTATGAAACAGTCGGGGAACCCAACAAGGGTGCTACATGTTCTTATGATCTTGGAGAATATGCTGAGGTTGGCATGCAATTCCAAGGAGAGGGTCCTCTTGATCTTGGTGAATATGCCGAGGTTGGTGGGCGCTTCCAAGGAAAGGGCCCCCCTGATCTATCAGGTCGTCCTTCAGTCCGTAAAAAGCCTGGAAGAGAAAAAGTAAAGGGGGATGACATTTCTAGTCTTTATAGCAAAGTAAATAAGTAGCCTAGGTATAGATCATGTGGGTAATTCCATAAATTGGGGACCCACTTTGTGACATCATTGGCGTCCCACTTACATAGGGAACCCATACGTATTTGTGGTTCTGAGTTAAGACTTAAATAAAGGAGTGAGCTGGTTAAGCGATTCAAGGTATGAGGATGCAATATTATGCTTGGAAATTACTTTACAATCTCACTCTACTATTTAAGTTTTTACTCACTGCCACAAATACGTGTGGGTCCCTTATGTGAGTTGGACACCAAAAATGTCACAAAGTGGGTCCCTAATTTATGGAATTACCAATATACAAAATGGGATTTCTGAACATTTGTAAACAAATTGTTAACATATTTATATGGATCGACTGAACGTGCTGAAAGAGGGGAACAGTATTGACAGAAATCGCCTTCTGAAGGAAATATCATAACCAACTTTTAATAAGGATTCACATTGGTATTTGGATTTTCAGGTTCACCATTTTTGCCTCATCATAATCGTTCCTTACTATAATGCAAATCCAGAAGCCAAATCTTGCCTTGTTTTTTTCTCTGCAATGCTAGTAATTTGAAGTACATATACCTCTTCTGTTGTGAGTGCCTTAATTATGACTTTATTTTGACCATTGTGACAGAGGCTAAATGTTTTAATGATTACAGAACCAAAGAAAGAATGTGATACAGACCTATAGGAGCCAGTATGTGCCTTTTTCGTTACAAATATCACCAATGATATTATCTCTACTATCTCTACATGTTCATTATAAATGCCTTTTTATTGTCTTCCGTTGTGGCAGTGGGAAAAGTTATAATGTTATAGTAAGAAAGCCGAAGAAAAAGAAAAACTTGACGGATTTACATTTGTTAATTATATTATTTTCCTTCTTCTGCAGTCTATACCTCATTTGTCATATGAGGTTAAAGGAAAAGTGTACCATCACATGTATAAAAGGGAACTACACAATTAGTATATCGTTGACGCCATCTAAATGAGATATCGAGTCGAATTAAATGAATTATTTTGCAATATAGTCAAACCTGTCATAGCGGCCACCTCTACAATGATAAAGGCCCCATGCATGTAACAATAGTAGTGGTCACCTGTAGGCTCTATTTCCTCCCTCTTTAAGAGGAAACATGTGTTGAAGAAATTGTCTAGAAGAACATAATATGTACAGTAGCCACTTTTTTTGTGTCTCCCTTTGATGGCATTAATATACAGGTTTGATTATAAATTATAATAATTGCTGTAAATTTGTACTTTATTGCTGAAAGATAGAGTTCTGGTAATGCAATTGCATTGTGAAAGAAACGGTGTGGAATCGATTAGAAAAAAAAGTTGACCATGTACATGTAGCATATCAGTATTGGTGTGTACTGCAAGGTTCTGGCCGTAGTCATCGAAATGATAAAAACAAATGGCCCAGTCTTGATAAAGTAACGAGCACTGTACACAGAAAGATGTATATGACTACACAAACATGTGGCATAAAAATATGGACTCATTTTTAAGCTGTAATACTTGTCATATTTAGAATATGAAAATATCTGAAGAGCCATGCTTTCAGATCAGGGATCATTTTTTCTCTGATTTTCTTCCACACTTGCATATTATCAATGATAATGCTCCTCACAAATTATTGTTCACCTATCCCCAGATCTCAACCTTCGCTTTAATACAAGAACTGTTTGTATAAAGGCTGTGTATAGCACAGCGTCAATGTTGAGAAAACAGATTCGTTTAATGTTAGATATATAAAGGTAATTTACGAAGTGTACCTAAGCCATTCGTGGCAAACTGTACATAATTCTACATATATATATATTTTTTCCACTTGAATATATATTGAACACACCCTGAAAGGGCAAAAACAGAATTGTTATTAGAATTTATATTACTTATTGATGGGGCCTATATAGATGGTAGAACACAGTCCCATAAGAAGTGTCGAAAGGTGTATAAACGTGATGAATAAATAGTAATTAATTTTGACTATATGTATTTGATTCAATCTATATGTTACACGTTTTGACACTAAGAAAAGAGAAATATGCAAGAAAGATACAATCTTATTAAAAATTAACGAAAAGGGGAAAAATATTTAAATATTAAACTCGGTTTGATAATATGACGTCCACACGTCATGGTATGAAAACTGGATGACCGATGTGTAAGCTTAAAACTTGGCACGTGTATATATAGCAACAACACTTATAATAAATTCGCTTTTAATCCAATGTCGTAGAAGTAGGAGGATTAGAATGTGAAGAAGAAGAAGAAGAAGAAGAGGAGGAAGAAGAAAAGAAGGAAAAAGAGGAGGAGAAGAAGAAGAAAGAGAAGAGAAGAAGAAGAAGGAGGAGAAGAAGACATGTCTTTAACTTGAGAGGAATGTGATATTCCAAAATTATAGTGGAAAGCTAGATATAAATGATTTAAAATCACATTCTCTTAATTCACGTAAATAATTAGTCAAATTAATTAAGGATCAGCAAGCACACTAGATTAATTGTGATTGTCACCATCTTATGTTTTATGAAAAATACTATATACACTGCATTTGATTCACATTCCACATTTTATTTTATTTATCGAGTTTTCCTGTAAGTCTTAGAATGCACAAGACAACGTCCATCGTCCAATGCAATTTGCCAGTACAAAGTGTTAAAAGTGTGCTTTACTTGTACAGAGATCATTTAAAGATACTACCGTATGTCCCTTCTTGCAGCCAAAATCAAATTTTGTAGAACTTTGCTTGAACTATGAATATAATTGTCATGTGTGTCATATCTGTGAAATTTAAACATCATAGCAGTGTCCTAGTAATCAAAATTATGCAAGGAAACCCGTTTACCTTCTAGACTTCACTGTCATACATTATTGAGTGACTGACATCTTTTTCTTTGGTAATAACATAGGCCTACATAAAATGAGCTGTAACAGGTACATGAGCATTTGTCTACCTCAATAACCCACTACTTGTAATGGCCCAAATTAAACTGATTGGATCTTTGTGCAGCACAAAATATACAACCATTCGGTAAAAGGGTCTGAAAATCGGACTTTTACTTTAGTGATTGCAATCACTTATGTCGATTCGACAACTGATGGTCGTTACTTTCCCACTAAAAGCCATTTGCAAGCCCTTTCGTTTTGAGGGAAGTTCTACATTATTATTGTCTTTCAAATGCCGTTGGAATTTAACCTTTTCATTTTTTGGGGCCTGCAAATGGGACATTGTACCTATAAGGTGGCACTATGTAGATCGTTAGAATCTAGTATTTTAGTTTTATTAACATTTTCGTTTTTAATTTAATGTAATATTTTTTTAAGGGTTGTGTTAATGCAAGAAAAGAGCATTTCCGATATAGAGTGAGTATTAAAGGAATAAACTCTACGTTGGTAGCTTATGATTAAAAAGTTATAACCAATGTATCGTTGCAATCTATGTCATTGTAAGAAATCATTTGTTTTCTGTTTAATGATACCCTATTCATAAATTTTCTGCAACAGATAACTGAGTACCAGGGTTTTAAATAAGTGCCGTCAAAATCTCCTTGTACGAAATTCGATGCATCGAATGTTGGTCAAACCAAATGCATGTGTTACTTTGGTCTATGAATCCTTTAAAAGTTGAATTCGGTTTCATGCCTCTGTGCTTCATTGTTTAAAGTGATTCAATGTTTCTGAGCTTTCACAGGATCTTGTTTTAATGACCCCTATTCACTTTTTAAATAAAAGGAAGAGGCTTTATCAAAAGTCTTCTATAGATTTCACATTTTATTATCTGTAAAACAAATATGTACTTTTATTTATTTAATTGTGGATAATAAAATCATTACACAGTACCGCCATAAATTCAATGATTTAGGTATGTATCTTCTTTATTTGCCCTTTTTAATGTATGATTCAACGGGCTATTACAAGAAGTAGGCCTATCAGGAATGTGAAATCAAAAAGAGATGGAGAAAGGGAATTGGAGCATGAGACTCGGAGAGAGCTAGAGAGAGAGAGAGAGAGAGAGAGGGGGGCACTTTCTATTCACGGTTGACCGAACATGGGTTCCTTGGGTTTTGGGTAGGGCTTGAGGCTTCTTGCCGTTTTTATTACCATTATTTTGTTTACAGAATATGTCTCTCTTAAATTCCTTTTTAATCAAGATTTTTTTTTTTTTTTTTTTTTTTTGGGGGGGGGGGTAGGGTAGGGTTATTGAGTACCCCCACGCCCCCAACAAAGAAAAAAAGAAAAAGAGTTGAGAAGAAATAAGAAAATTCTGTAAATATATGGAGCGTCTTTTTACCATCACTTCAAAATTTGCTTACTACAGCGCAGCAGCTTCTCTTTACAGTGTTCACTGACAAGTAAAGGAGCACCAAAAAAATAAATTGTAAACAATAACAAGTTGGGAATTTTGCATTTTGTGAGTTACAAAATTACAGCATCCTTACAGCAGTATCCATGCATGCCCCTCCCCCTAATATTCTCTGTTTATAGATCTTTATCTTCTAATTACGCGTCGACTGGTCTTTATTTCTGCTGTTCTTTTCTTCCTAAGCACCAACAAGGTTAAGAGCGGGGCACCCACAAAAAGGGAACTTTCTGGAATCAAAGGGGCACCTACAAAGGAAAAAATAAAAACGAAAATTCACACATTTTAGACATTGGTTTATACCCCTACGTTTTTATGATTGTGAGTACATTATTAGGGATGATTTCATTAATTGTTTCTCTCTTTACAAGTCATGGTCAAAGATAGGCTTATCATCATACTTTGCAATCCGATCGGGTGTGATGGTCTGCATATTCATTAAAAAAAAAGGATTTATGACGTCGCAGTGCGAAATTTGTTATAATAGAATATAAGAAAATAAATCCTGATGGGTTTTAAGCACAATTTGATCATGAAAGACTGAAAATAAAATGTTATAAGTAACATGATTAGACAAATTATATGTCACGTATGTTATGGTAAAAGGGAAATTTTCAGAAGGGAAAAGGAAAGGGGAAATCAAACAAAATAGGATTTCTTGATATCAAAAATCGGGTTCATGTGATAAACCAATGGGAATTAATAATATCACGAAATCAATCCGTGTTATCACGATTCAACTCCCCGGGTGGATCGTGGACGACCGACGACGACATATCAAGTTAACGACTTGCACGAATTAACGAATCCACTTCCTTCGGATTTTGCTACTCAACTCAACTCTTGCACTTCTCCTGATCCTTCCGTGTCAGCGAAATATATTGTCACGGAATTAAGAAGGTAAGAAAGTTGATGTTTTTTTAAAAAACATTATAATAATATTAGACGATTCTAGACTAGGCCTAGACCTAATTTGTGTTTGTTTATGCATGGACGGATGATGGTTGCCCAACACAGAATCAAAGTCATGGCATATCAGGAATGTGAAATCAAAAGGAGCTGGAGAAAGGGAATTGGAGCATGAGACTTGGAGAGAGATAGAGAGCGAGAAAGAGAGAGAGAGAAGACAAAAAGAGAAGATAGAGAGGGAAAGGCACTTTCTATTTACGGTTGACTGAACATGGGTTTCTGGGGCTTGGGTAGGGCTTGAGGCTTCTAGCAATTATCATTATTATGATTTTAATTACATATGTCTTTCTTAAATTCCCTTCTAATCAAGATATTTATTTTTGTTATTATTATTATTATTATTATTTATTTATTTATTTTTTATTTATTTTTTTGGAGGGGGGGTAATTGAGTAACCAACGCCCCCAACGAAGAAAGAAAGAAACAGAGATATGAAGAAATAAGAAAATTCTTGAATCTTATGCATAGGGTAGGTGCAGGGCATTGGAGACCCTTAAGCACATATATAATTTATATAAACATGAAAAATGTTACACATACAGAAAGTTTTGTATTCTCTTCAGTAACTTCTTCTCTTTATTTGGTAACAACATTGTGGGCATGATGTAACTGATTAATAAGATAACAGTAAGTAATGACGTCAGCACAAAAGGTCTCTCGTTACCTACATGTGCAGGTAATAAGAGACCGTTACAAATCAAGACATTTTAAATATAATTTGAATTAAAATGGGATTGTTATGGTTAGTTCAAACAAAGAGATATATGCAGCCAATGAACTTACTGTAATTTTGAAACGATTTTAAAACAATGTGGCCCAAAATATTTCTGTACATGGACAATTAACCAACCAGCATCGGATCATTCGACTGTCCTCGGCATACTCGACATTCACAAAAAACGACCCCATCTCTCCCTCTCCCTCTTTCACTCTCTTCAAACTTATCTCCTTCTTTTTTCTTCTTTTTTAACCTTCCCTTTTCTCTCTTCTAGCATGTACTTGTATGATGATTATTGTTGTCTCGCCAAAATCTGACTCTCTTAATTTCCACTAATGTATTATATGTAATTAGAAATAATATGTTTATTTAAATATGATCATTCCATTCCCTGCTCTCTCTCTCTCTCTCTCTCTTCCTTTCTATCTTTGTACCTCCCCTTTTCTACCATCCACTCTCTCTCTCTCTACTCCATTCGCTTTATCACTCTCACTTTCTTGAGCCATATACCTTCCCCTGCTCTTGTATATCTTCTGCTAGTACATCCGTTCACGTAATGTACATAAACGAACGCAATATAATTCTGCTGTATTGTCATTATTTTACAGATTTATTTACTATGTTTCGTAATACTATTGAACATGTATATAATTTACATCACTGTAACTTTGTAAATTGACCCTTTCAGCCTTGTGCTGCTGGTCGATCATTATATACCAATAAATGAATAATAATAATAATAAATCTTGGACCTGGTGTCACAAATTGCGCTATAGCAATATTGGAGCCAACACGGACATACAGTGATAGGTTCAAGCCTGGTGGTCTCCAATTCCCTGCTCCTACCCTATGGACCGTCTCTTTACCATTTTCACTTCAAAATTTGCTCACTATAGCGCAGCAGTTTCTACAGCTCTTTACAGTGTTCACTGGCAAGTAAAGGAGCAAAAAAAAAAAAAAATTGTAAACAACTAAAAAGTGGAGAATTTTGCATTTTGTGGGTTACAATTCACTTTAAATTACAGCACCCTTACATCAGTATCCATGTATCCTTTCCCCTAATATTCTCTGTTTATTATGTAAGACATTTATTTATCTTCCAGACGCGTCCATGCTTCTGGTCGACTGGTCTTTATTTCTGCTGTTTTCTATTTCTTCCTAAGCACAAAAAAGGTTGAGGAGCGGGGCAACCACAAAAAGGGTACTTTCTGGAATAAATGGGGCACCTACAAAGGAAAAAATAAAAACGAAAATATACACATTTTAGACATTAGTTTATACCCCTACGTTTTTATGATTGTGAGTACATTATTAGGGATGATTTCAATAATTTGTTCTCTCTTTACATGGTCAAATATAGGCTACTGCTTAATCATCATACTTTGCGATTGGGTGTGATGGTCTGAATATTCATTTTAAAAAGGATTTGTGACGCCGCAGTGCGAATTTTTGTAATGATAAGAATATAAGAAAATAAATTCTGACAAGACTTCCAAAACAAGCTGAGGACTATACACCTGCCAGAAGAGATCTTCCCCCTCTACGACACAACCAATGGCGAAGCATCCAGTCCCCAACAGGAAAAATTCCTCTGTAGAGCCATGCATTATGGTTCAAGGCATGCCCACATAGAAAAAAAATCAGTTGGGGGTCGGGGCAAAATGCAATGAGTTATTGAAAGTGTATTGCATTTTTGTATTTAATTTGTTTAGTGGGGCGTCGACGTACCCTAGCGCCCGCTGCGTACAGTCATGATTAATTGGCTAAGCAATGGCCTCGTTACTGTGAGCCCCCAGGATCAAAACCGTGTCGATGTGTTATATTAGTGCCCTTTTATGAGGTATTAATCCCCATTACTGTCAGTTATGACTTAAGGACGTAGGTCCCCTAGTTGATTAGCATTGTAGCAAACACATGCTATAGCAGTCACGCAAAACAAACACTCCCCAATTGTCATTCAATACAATCTGAGAATGTATACTATTATCTAGATCTATTAGGAATAAATCATTGTCAAAATCATTCAATAAATATTGAGGTAAAAATAATTATTCCACCATTATGACCAACAGTGTATGTTCAAGGTGCAGTATATATTGAAACTGTTAGAGTTTTGTATCTTGATACTATTGTCATTATCGTTGTCAACTTAACTGTTTATTATTTGATTATTAATTATATCAAAGGATAATATAATGCACTCTTTCCATATAAACCAAGAAAATAATGTTAGATCCTTCTGCTTATGCACTTTTCTAGAAACTTCTGTCCAAAAGAATTAGCAAAATCTTATTTAATTTTAACTAACCATTCAAATAATTTAAATTTATAAAATAAATTCACGAATAATTCTTCAGACCTTTCGGGATGGGGCAAGTAATAACAACTTGAATACTTACGTTATTAATAATATTTTGATCTGAAAAGAGTCTTTTTTTTCTAACGCCATGTCAGGCAATTATACATAACAACTCTTACATTGCTGTGAATTTTCCATCAGATTGTCAATTTTGACCCTAACCCTAACCCTAACCCTAAAACTTGTCAGTCGAATTATTGGGTTCTAGGACAACTACCCCCTGGGCAATCACCCCCCGGAAAATTACCCCCCGGAAAACTACCCCCAAAGGACAATTACCCCCTGGAATATTACCCCCCGGAGAATCACCCCCCGAGGACAACTACCCCCCAAGGACAATTACCCCCCGGAAAATTACCCCCCGGAGAATTACCCCCCGAGGACAATTACCCCCCGAGGACAACTACCCCCCGAGGACAATTACCCCCTAGGACAACTACCCCCCGAGGACAATTACCCCATAGGACAATTACCCCCCGAGGACAATTACCCCCCAAGGACAATTACCCCCCGATGACAACTACCCCCCGATGACAATTACCCCCCGAGGACAACTACCCCCCGATGATAATTACCCCCCGAGGACAATTACCCCCCGATGACAACTACCCACGATGACAATCAGGATTCAATAGCAAAAGACGATCTGACACATTGAGAGATGGCTACGAGCCCATAAGATCCCCTGCATGACCCCATATTCTTTCAAATATTATAGCCATGGGCGTAAATCTGTCATTGATACCTATTGTTCAGGGGGGATGATCTATTCATTCATCCCCCCTGAACAATAGGTAATTACGTAAGGATTGGCGCCCATGACTATAGCACGTTGTCTTCCTCATTACTACACATTTCCCTTTTATTATAATTTATGCAACGCCAGCGCGGTTGCTAACTTTCACGAAGGATGTAAGATTTAGGTAATTGTCCAGCGCTTTTCAAAATGCATAGAAATACATTTCTCTGGAGCAGCGTTATTTTAGCTTTTTGTTTAATAGTCACGGTACCCTCTTAAGAAATGAAAAGTTTCTCCCAAATCCCAAAGTCTTTACAGACTATTAATTTTGCATGACTCTGGCTCTCGTCAAGTACTATGCACACACGTATGGGCACATTTAAGAATAAAAAGACATTTTCAAACTGGTAAAAAAATAGTTTGTAATCCACACACTAGAAACTATTTAAAGTACTGTATGCGGGCACCTTGCCGCCGAATGTACATAAATAAAAAGTGATATATTCGGTCATGACCTTGATACACTAATATGAGGATATTCGGGCCTCTCGTTGCCCTTATGTGCCTTGCTGTCAAAATATTGTCAGCGAGCGAGGAAGGAAGACACTTTAGTATCTTCCAAATTTTATTTTCTCTTGTAATTACATATTTTAACCGTTTCTGGTATTTGATTTTCTTTACAAAATCAACGTTTTCCAAATCATTCTCTTGCGGCACCCCGGTTGAAAAACGCTGTGCTGGAGTTACAAAATCAAATGAGATGAATTACCAGAGAGCGGATATTTATTTTCTTTTGACATGGCACCGTACATATAACTTGAAGGCAGTTTCTATTTCAAAATAATTTAACGTACACGAAAACATATTATACTTCAACAGAAATAAATAAATAACTTGAAGAAAACCTTAATTATTGATCACGGCATGGGTGAGGGTCCATTTATACATACAAAGACAAATACATGATCAGTTGATGAAAAAGTTACAGAGGATGCATAAAGGAAATCTTACATCCTAATTTCTTTGTTGTGCCATTGATGGTGAGAGAGGCTGTAACGCGTACTCATCTGCGCGCAATGTATTGTTTGATTTCTAAGAAATGTAATTTCTGTTCTTTACTCGGTAGCAAAACTACAGGGGAATTGGGCAACCTCCACCCCCCCCCCCCCCCATATCGAATTGAATAATTTGAAAAGACTGAAATGAACTTCATAAATGACAAAGAAATGAAGGTTTATGCAATTTTTCTGTAAATAGCAATTTGGAGAGAAGCTTGCGTTATACGTCACAGTCTTATAAATTCCTCGGGGATGATTGTCATTGGGGGTAGTTGTCCTCCAGAAGTTATTGTCCTCGGGGGGGGGGGGGGGAGGTTGTCGTCGAAGGGGGAGGGGTAGTTGTCCTCGGAGGTAGTTGTCCTCGAGGGTAATAATAATAATAATAATAATAATTTTAACGTTTTATTTATCCAGGGTAGCCACTTCAGTTATGAAACTGCTCTTCCAGCGGGCCCTGCATAACATAACATAAATATTACTACCCTTCTCCAATCTAATATGCTGAGCGCCTAGCTAAAAGGCAGAAGGTCCAAATGTTATAAGTCTTTGGTATGACTCGGCCGGGGTTCGAACCCACGACCTTCCGTACATGAGACGGGCGCTCTAACCACTGAGCCACCAGACCCAGTAGTGTCCATGGGGGGTAATTGTCCTCGGGGGGTAGTTGTCCTCGGGGGTAATTGTCCTCGGGGGTAATTGTCCTCGGGGGGTAGTTGTCCCTCGGGGGGTAGTTGTCCTCGGGGGTAGTTGTCCTCGGGGGGTAATTGTCCCCGGGGGGTAGTTGTCCACGGGGGGTAATTCTCCGGGGGTAATTTTCCGGGGGGTAATTGTCCTTGGGGGTAATTGTCCTCGGGGGGTAATTTCTCCGGGGGGTAATTTTCCGGGGGGGTAGTCGTCCTACGGGGGTAGTTTCCGGGGGGTAATTTTCCGGGGGGTGATTGCCCAGGGGGTAATTGTCCTGATACGGAATTATTGTCCTCCTATTGACAATTTCTAATCAATGACTCACTTTTCACTTAAAAATCCGTCCAATTACGCCTTAAGTAAAATTATATATATATATATAGAGAGAGAGAGAGAGAGAATACATATACAAAATAGTACTTCTATGAGAAATAAAACGTTCGATCGTTAAGAGGACAAAAGTTGTCCTCCTAATGACAATATTTTCTTAATGACTCACCTTTTCACTCCAAATGTCCGTCTAATGACGCCTATAGTAAAATATACATGTTTATATATATATATATAATAATATTTTATTTATGATATTTACAAAAATATAGTATAATATACATTACTATTTTTTTTTCCTTCCTATACAGTAATAAGAGAAAAATAGAACCATTCTTTTTGCACCGACAATTGCAATAATCATTACCAAAATCTAATATCGCAATGTTCACAATTCAACCCAAGTACACAAGAAAGGTAGAGAGGTGTAAAATAAGACACACTGTATTTGGTTTTCAGTAACTCAATTTGCAGGCCAAACAAATGAAAAGGTCGATTTAACAACGGCATTTGAAAGATAATACTAATTTAGAACTTCCAGAGGCGGGCCCTCCCGGGGGGCAGGGGGGGGGGGGGGTTGCACAGTGTCCCCCTCCTTTACATAGGAATAGTGCCCCTTTTACTTTGAAAAGTGCCCCCTATTAATTTGTAAAGTGCCTCTTCCCCTTTTCAACTGTGATAAGTGCCCCTTTTATTCGAACACGTGCCTCTTTTCCTTCGACAAGTTCCCTTTTTCCTTTCAGTGCAATAAGTGCATTTTCAATCTCTAGTAAGTGCCCCTTTTCAGGTACAAGAAGTGCCTCTTTTCACTTTTGATTAGTGCCCCCTTCACCTCTGATAATTGCCCTATTCAAATCTGATAAGGTCCCCCTTTTACTTTGACAAGTGCCCCTTTTCCTTTGTAATAAGTGCCCCTACCCCTTTTAATATCTACCCCATTTTAACTCGGATAAGCGCACCTTTTATTTTCAAATGTGCCCCTTTTCATTTCTAATAGGTGCCCCTTTTCCTAATGATAAGTGCCCCATTAAAAAAGAGCCCCTTTTACTTTTCATAAGTGCCCCTTTTCTGGTAAATGACCCTTCTTAGGTACGATAAAATACTCCTTTTTACTTCAGATAACTGCCCCGATAACCTCCGTTAAATACCCCTTTAAATCTGATCGGTGCCAATTTTATTTCAACTACTGCACATTTTCCTTTATCGTAAGTGCCCCTTGTCATATCAGGTCATTGTCCCTTTATCAGGTGCGATGAGTCCCCCTTTTCACCTCCTATAAATGCCCCTATCAAAATATGATGGGGGCCCCTTTTCCGTCGACAAATGCCCATTTCCTATTCTCATGACTTTTTCATCCCTGGTTGAGTACCTCTTTTTGAGGGTGCCTAAGAAGTGCCCCATTTTCATCTCTGATAATTACTCTTTTGTACTTTGACAAATGCTCCTTTTCTTTTCAGATAAGTGTCCCCTTTTCCTCTCATCATTAAACGCGCCCAAATTGCAAGCGACTAAAAGCAATTTCTCCAAAAGCTCGCTCGCTACGCTCGCACGCATCTATAGATGATATACTTATGTTACCTGTCAAAGGTCTATTCAGTCTTCCGTTATGAGAATGTGCTTATAACGCCGTCAGGATTTGGTTTTTTCCTCTTTATAAGATGTAATTTTTCGCACTGCGATCTCACAAATATTACACATTTTCCTTGCTCGCTTCGCTTGCTCGCAAATAATTGTTCGGACCATCACACCCAACTGCAAAGCATGATGCATCTTGTATGGTGTATAAAGTAAAACAAATAATCATCCCTGATATGTAATCACAATGTAGGGGTATACACCTATGTCTAAAAGATTGTATATTTTCGCTTTGAGATTTCCCTTTGTAGGTGCCCTTTTTTCCAGAAAGTGCCCCTTTTTCTTGATGCCCCCCCCCCCCCCACTTTGGAAGTCGCTCGTCCACCCCTGAGAACTTCCTTCAAAACGAAAGGGCTTGAAAATGTATTTTAATGGGAAAATAACGAGCATTAGTCGTTGATTCGACTTTAGTGATTGCAACATTTTCTTAGTAATATAGTCTTGTACCGAATGGTCGTACGTTTTGTGCTGCGCAAAGATTCAATCAGTCTAATTTGGGCCATTACAAGTATTGGGTTATTTATGTTGCCAATGCTCATGTACCTTTACAGCTCATTTTATGTACGTTATTACCAAAGCAAAATAAGAAGTCAGTCGGTCAGTCACTCAATAGTGTTTGACAGTGAAGTCTAGAAATTAAACGGGTTTCCTTGCATAATTTGAATAATAGGACACTGCTGATTTTTACATTCGCAGATAGGACATAGATGACACATTCATAATTCCTGTTAAGTTCTACAGAATTTGATGTTGGTTGCAAATTAGAAATAATACCTTTAAGGGGTTAAACTCATATCAAAGACTTTGATTTACACAATATTAGAAAGTTGAAGGATCTCAAGGCAAGCTTTGTGATATTTTTAAGGTATTGTGCTTAATATCTTGCTAAAAATTTACTTTTGGAAAAAAGCATGAAGAGAGAGAGATATATATATATAAAGAAATTGTGAAGGGCGGATTGGGGAAGAGATGTAGGCCTACAAATTATGATGGGGCCTAGTTAAATAGATGATCGAAAACAAAATTCAACTATTTTGAACCCCAAAATAAACACCCAAACTATAAACGAGACAAATAACCAATGTTTTATCTCTTTTTTGGAAAAATGAGATTTCCATAGTTTTGTACACAAAGCACGAAAATGAGCGATTTTTGGGCTGACATGCAAAAACAAAAGGTCACGTGACTATGTAACGATAGCCCGATTTTCGAAAAAATTTATTTCAAAGATGCGCAAGACTCGAAAAAAAAGTCAGCGAGCGGCGGGGCGCCATCCGTATGCGTTTCCAAACAATCAGAAAAATTGCGGGGGGGGGGCATATGCCCCCCGGTCTTATTAGGGTTAACATATTGGAAGGTTTAAAGAGGCTCCGTAGCTCATCTTTAGCCACAAATTAGGTCAGTATTACTCATATGAAACCAAATTTGGTTTCTCTATTTCAAGTAAGCCAGAGTCTTCTGGCGGGCCAGATTGCCTTAAAGCGGTTGGGCTCCGATGCTCTGTCATACATTCTTCATGTGGGACAATAGCGTAGATTTTATCTTAACTTTTTACATACTTAACACTTGTGCAAGTCAAAAAGGTTGTTGGAATCCTACTTTGTACAATAGGTTGAATTTCTTAACATAGTTCACTTTGCAATAAAAGATATTTGTTTCATTATCTATTCATCTACTTGGATTCTTGTTTTTAAAAGTCCATTTTTAGTATTAAAAATGTCGACTTTCTCTGAGTGTTTCCTTTTCAAACTGTATTACATGATGAACTTCACGCACCTTGGTGGAAATGAGCACCAGTACATTAAGCCAATGTTATTATATGTTATGTTACATGTAACTTGAAACAGTTCGAATTGTCGACCTAGTCTAAACACTCCAGCAAAGCATAGAGAGTCAATGATAATGCTATTGACCTTTAACGCTGCAAACGTGCTAATTGGCAGCAATTTTGGGCCTACACATGAATAGTCAATACACACACAAATGCACGCAATAAATACGATGTGGTTGATCGGCAAGTTTGACAGTAGACTTACATTTTGAATTTTAAATTATTCTTTTTAACATCGGTAAGTTGAAATAATTGTATTTTACTGCCTATTTAGGTGTCATTACTAAAGTACCGATTTTTAGTGAAATCATTTGAGTTTTGTACAGTGGTGTTTGAAATGTTCAAGTGAGAATCAATAGCACAGCTTTTAATACACAGCTAGGGTAGATCTAGTAATGCAGCTATGTAGGGTCTAGATCTAGGCCCTGTAGGCCCTTGCTCCTCTCTCGGTCCGGTTCCTGAGCTACCACGGCACTGTCATAATTTATTGACAAGTACAATGATATTTGAATAAGGTAGATTTATATCTACTTACCAAATGAGCGGAGCTTTAGTATAGAGTAAGGGGGGCACTTTAAAATCTATGTTTGGACTCTTTACTTCCTATTTATTATCATTTCTTGTTTAACTCATGAAGCAAATACTATTATTATTTAAACAAAAAAGAATCTCAGAAAAAATAATGAATTGCTATGACAATACAGGGCCGTCGCCAGGGGGGGTGCGGAGGGTGCGAACGCACCCCCCTTCAGAACCAAAAAAAAAAAAATAAAAAGTAAAAAAAAAAAAAAAAAAAAAAAAAAAAAAAAAAAAAAAAAAAACCCGGAGGGGGGGGGGGGGGGGGGGGGTAGGGATACTTGAGGTATGTACTTTCTAGGCCGGCGGGGCTATATAACTGCATGAAATTGAGTTAATACGTTGTTTTTTGTGTTTTTGTGGTTTTTTTTCATAAAAAGCACCCCCCCTAGAAAAAAGCTGGTGACGGCCCTGCAATATTCTTTTTCATGTTCACTGTTTCGGAGTAGTTTTCGGCCGCATGTACAAAGTCAATAGGAAGCATAGCACTTGCGGCCGGAGCAGGTATCCCACGCCGGAGCTCTCCGTGCCAAAAACTACCCATGCGGTGATCAGAAATTGGAATCTGATCGAATTAGACAGAGATATCGTGTGTCCGGCTGCATTGATTTAATACATGGATGAGATACTTTTGAGCTTGCGACTCACACAAAATCGTGCTCTGAATCTGAAAAATACTTGAAATACAGCTCATTTTACGGTACCCATATTCCTTACAAACACGCGTAAGATACTCGATTTTTTAGATTTGGGTAGCGGGACGCGCATTACATCGCTAAATGTGATATTTAAGGATATATTTTCCATTGCAAATGTGGTTCTTCAGTGACTGTGGCATGTTATGGTATGTGTGGGATATGTAAGATGCTAGCACTTATGTACTGTGCGCGCGTAGAGGGAGGCACCAGCAAACGCAACGGTACTTGTTGCTTATTTCAGTTATCAGAGACGAAATCTCATAGACCAGTACAGAAATTTTTACCCGCGGAATCATTCCTTATGCTGATATACAGTGCGTCCCAGAAAAAACGAAACCGAGAATTATCGATGTTTTATCATAACTCAGTCACATTTAAAATTAATAAATGACACATATTTGGAAAGCTTAGATCCTCCTCTTTCACTTGATGCAACTCATAGTTATAATGCATATTTCACGCATGAGTGATTAAAAGCAATTTGAAGAGTGGAAACCAAAAAGTTATTTGGCGGGCGGTATCTGAATTTCAAAGAGAAAATCACATTTCGAGAAAGTTGAGTTTGTACCCTTTCATATAACACCTCAATCAGGAAAATTGAGCAAGGAATGACAAAGTTCTGTTTGTTTAAAGTAACGCTTGTATTTCCATAATTTTATCAAACAAATTCGTTTCACTGGCTGCCTGCCGGAGCAACAAGCAGATTGACAAAAGACTTAACTCCATTTCGTTGACAATCATCCATGCATGAAGTCTTTCGTCTACGGCTAATTGTCCGACGAAAGGGAGTTAAGTCTTTTGTTAATTCCGTGTGGTGCTACGGCAGGCAGCCAGTGAAAACGAATTCGTTTTAATAAAATTATGGAAATGCAAGCACTCCTTTAAACAAACAGAACTTTGTAATTCCAAGCTCATTTTTCCTGATTAAGGTGTCATATGAAAGGGCAGAACTTACTTTCTAGAAATAACGTTTTCTCTTTGAAATTCAGATACCGCCCGCCAATGACTTTTTGGTTTCCCTCTCTTCAAATTGTTTTTAATCACTCATGCGTGAAATATGCATTATATGAGTTGCATCAAATATGTGTCATTTATCAATTATAGTTGTGATTAAGTTATGATAAAACATCGATAATTCTCGGTTTCGTTTTTTCTGGGA
>JAVYIG010013543.1:0-46665 GCA_035222895.1 Strongylocentrotus droebachiensis
GTGGATTTTCCCAAACAAAGAAGATAATTGCTGGGATATGAATAGGATGGGTCAACTTTTAGAGATAGAAAGATAGAGAGAAAAAATACTGAATGGTTCCACCAGATGACATCACTTTGCAATATAATAGTCATCAAGATTTATTCTTCTCCTTTGGGGCAATGTTCATGGTATTTTGTTTACGAACATGATCATTATGTGATGCTCCATACGATTTTCAATTTTACAAGTGTGTTTTATTTAATCTATTTTACCCTGCATGTGTTTACTCTTATTTCATGGTGCGTACTTGAAAAGACAATGCCCGTTTTAACAAAATATATAGGAATTGGCCCCGTCGTCCATGAGGAACCATTCATATACATGATATATTTGTTTCGTTAAACAAATTGTAGTAATATACATTTAGGTTGAAATTCGTAGCTTTTAATCCAAATTGCAGCAAACTTTATCAAGTTTTATTTCTTGGTCGATTTATGTTCGTCTTTCCTATCTACCTCTTCTTTCTCTCTTACCTTCACATTTTTCTTCCCAGTGTTATTATTTAATAGTTTTAGTTTTCTAGTTGTATCAACTGTGTTTGTTCCAAGAAAGACAAGAAAATTACCCTCTTTATCTTCTACTACCATTCTCTTTTATTTTAATCTGATTGTTTGACATTTTATAAAGTCAGTGGTATCCTTTATTTGAAATACCCTCTGCAAATGAGAATAGAAAAGATGTACGTGAATTCAAAACCATTTTGCACTACTGTATAAGGAAACTTAGAAGTGAGTCTTAATGCAGCAAGTGTTTATTATACTAAATACATCTGTTTATTAGTTGATACTTCTGTCAGATTGTTTGTTTTGCATGACTTCTTCCTTCTTTTTTTTTGCCTTTTGCTTTTTTACCCACCAGTTCCCACACAAAAAATAGAATCAATTATACAGTCTCGTACACAAATATCCTTGTCGAGTATCTTGCCATTGTAAACTTGGATCAAATCAATCAGTATTATTTTTTTCAAACACTCTTTTTTAAACACTTTTTAGTTTTTGTTTATATATAAATCCACCAAGTTACTTTTGAATGCTGACCATTATTTATGGGCTTTTGAACATTGGAAATGGAGGGGATAATAGCCCATTTTTAAAGTATGTCAGCGATTCCGACAGTCTCGCCCTAGTAGTCCGGTGAGTGATTTCAGCTAAGTGGTCTGTGGTTTTTTTCGGCAGGAAAATGAGCACCACCCCAGCACCCACCCAGTCAAACCACCTTTTCTCCGTCGCTTTTTCTCTCCGAGCAGGGCCCGATGGTCGCACACGGCTTTGCGGCAGCGGCTCGCCTCGCCCCCAAACCTATTACCCATGTCACCAAACCATTCGTAGGGGTGCCTAACTGCGACTGGCATTGTGACGTCATCGATAAGCACTTTGCTTGAGCGGTTCTACCAATCGAGGAAGAGGGTGAGAGGGGTTTAGGCGGAGTGCGAAAGGCGACAGGGGATGACACCAGAATATTTTGTTGATAGTCCACGGCATGTCCAGCTAACAGGTTATCCTTTTTCCCCTCGAAGCTTGATCTCATGCTAGTGGTGTATTATTAGCTAAGCTATAAGCTTACATGCAAACAAGTGATTTGACTTTATTTCGGTTATTCTCTCTTTCGCTTCAGGACAACATCGAGAGCACTTCGAACCTAGAGATCAAGCTTTCGCCGCTGTCTACAGTAGTAGTAATGTCACTGTATAGATTTTATTTGGTTACACACGTTTGTTCTGACTGATCATTATTTTGTGTAGCTTTCTCCCCTCTACCTGGTAATTCGCCACCACCGGTAGCTGCTTGTCTTCTAACCCGTTGCTATCCCGCTTGATCCTTTGCGGTGATCCGCTAGTTGAGCCCAAGGATTGTCACCTCAGCCCTTCAACCCCCGCCGCCGTCGACCAGTCGATCGTCCACGGAGCAATAACGACGAAACCTTCCTCGAATTCTGCAACCTTGCAGGCGGTAGGGAACTCTATCCGACGGGATTTAGCCCTCGCACGCCGGTAGGCTCGGCCTCTAAATCCCCCTCATTCAGTCAACCCAGCTCCGCGAACTTGAAAATCCCCCAACTCGCGAATATTTATCCCAAATTTCCCGTCTTCATTGCTAGCCAGCTACCTCGAGAACTTTTTTTGTTTTCTATAATTACGAACGAAAATTAATCAGAGACGATGAATCAACTACACCATGGACCGTTGTCAACATTAGAAGATTTGGTCGCCAGCGAATCGGCACGCGTGTCGGCTGGCATCGGAAGCGTAGCGGCCCAGCGCCCCATCGACAGTGCCCCTCAGTCACGGAGCAGTCACCATGTACACTCGCCAACGATAGACCACAACCAAGACAAAACAGGTAAAGTAAAGACTATGATTTTATTCAATAAATACCTCTCTTTTCTTTTCATTCCATAGAATTGATTTTTGTTCATCATTGAGATAGCTCATTTTAGTTTTGATGGAAGGTGATTGATAAAGTCATAAGATTCATACTTGTCTACCCCTGTACGAAATCCGGGAAAAATTTAGCGTTAGGCCTAACTTTATTTTCTGATGAATAATATAAAACAGAAAATGTCCAAGCTTTTATTTCCCTCATCTTGGCAGGTTGTTGCAATTATCACCTGTCACAGGCTCACAGCCTGTCATCGTTCTTAAAACATAAAGCCTAAAATACAATGATAACATTAAATATGCAGAGTAATATGATATTTCCGGAGATGGGAATCCCTTATTGACTTCAAGTTACCATGCAAATCCCCTCAAAATTGTCATTTCATCTGTAAAAACAGGAACTTATAAAAGGGAAGTAATTCCACCAAAGCAATAAGGGTAAAAGTAATCTTTATCTGTTAAACCACCCATCGCTTATTTGTATTACGTGGGGGACATAACGAGTTATCGACTTTCGTCGAATGCATGTCATGTCAGTGGCTATCTGGCTGTCAATCGCAGTTAGTTTATCAGAATCGGACGTTGGTACTGTTTTTTGTTGTTCGTTTATTCTTTTTTCTTATAATAAAAAAAGTTTAGTGGACTAGAAAACAGGTGTGAGTTGTATTCGTAACAGGTCATATTGGTTATCATGCATTCCCGTCATACAAGACACACATGTTCAGAGAGTGCTTTAAACGTCAGAGAATTGTGCACAAAAAGCAACTTTGACGAATGTCAAAAGTGTCACTTTTAAATGACACATAAAATGCATGAAACTTTTTACTTTTATAACATTTTTGAAGAAAAAGATTATTATAAAAAATGTAAAATGCAATGCATATTCCTTGCTAATCTGTTCGAAAAAATAATTAAAAAACGAGTCGTTAATATGGTAAATTATGTGGTTGATTTATGTAGCAACAATCATATAATTTTTATACAGAAATAGAATGTTTTAAAATCTAAGAATCATATGTATTTTTAACTATTACTAATTATCAACATTAATTTTGGTATCGATGGACCCAGCCCACCCCTAGTTTTTTTTTTTTTACCCCTATCCGATAACCGACCTCTAACAAAATAGGTATCCATAAAGAAAACTTGATATAAGGGGATAAAATTCTTCATCTTTTATTTAGTGTAAAATACCAAAGCTTTGTATATAAGCACAGAACATATTTACCCTAGATGTAGAATAATTTGTAGCTTAGGTATGTATTCAATAGTTATTCATATTTATTCATTACATTCTCATTTATTGCTGTGATACTTTTTGTGTGTTAGTGGTACTAGACACGATTAGCATTAAATGCTATTTTCTGGTCCCATTTATCCTTTCAATGTTAATTAATCATTCACATTTGATTGTTATATTGATGTACTTTTTGTTTTGGATAATAAACTTCAAACTCAAACTCAAACTCAAACTCAAAACTATCAAAAAATATAAAATGCAACTTACTCTGTTACATTTTATACTTGTACGATGTCGTCCTTGCATGAAGTTGTCCTCGAAAAGTTCAATCTTGTTTTGCAAACAACACCCTAAGAGCAATTAAACAAACATGAAACCAATAATCACGTTACTACGACAAAATTAAGCGAATCAACGTGAATATTACAGAAAATTTGTATTGTTTATGTGTATTCAGTTTAGACTTTCAATCAAACAGATATAAAGGAACAAATAAGACAAGAGTATAAGATGTTCATTGAAAAAAAGTTCAGCAACAACAAAAAAAAATTTGCTAAATATTTGTGGATGTAAAAATTATATGAAATATTGATACAAACACAGTTACATGTATGATAAGAAATTGGATAGGATGCAATCATAGTATTAATGACAGTTTTTTGCCGTTCATCTTAATTTTTGTTTATTATTTTGTTTCTATTTATGTTTATTTTTTATGCCAAATCAAGTGGCAAAATGAATTTATATTGATGTCACTTTACACTGAGAACGGATAAAGGTTTGTTTTGTTGTATCAGCGCATTATGCTAGTATTGGCATGGACAAACATTCTAAGTAATGAAACCCTGTCGATCAATACACGACTCAGCTCAGCATAACGGGTGCATTAGTAAAGATGAAGACGTTAAAGTGAACGGGTGGGGCAACGTTGACGAAGATTGGCCAAAATATATTGAGTCTTGTTATTTAGCTTGTCTCATTTTTAAAGTTTATTTATTGTAACGGTTTGAATATTTCGTCAGGTTTGGCACAGCTACAGATCAGCCCTACACTGATAGCTTTCCTAAACATTATACAATAAAGCCAAAAGGGACAAAATGTTGGGTAATGTATACGACCAACTTTTAGGCAACTATTTGCTTTATCTTGGGCGATTAAGAAAGTTTATGATTGGGAAAAAAAACATTATCGAAGTTGGGCGTAAGGTTTCCGAAAGATGGTCGAAAACAAAAATGACGACCCTCTTGTTAGTCATTTTTCAAGTGAGTCATTTTTTTTTGCAAATCGTTTAAACGTGAAAAAGCGAAAGAAAATATTTGATCATAATCACGGCTATCAGGTACCGCAATGCATTAATTACTCCTTCTTCCCAGCTAGTGTGCTGAACAATTTTTGGGCAGATTATTATCATACATTTCAGGGTATTTGGTTCAATATAAAACTAAGGAACATTTTATGACCTGACACCATCACCACTTGAAAAGTCTACAATATGACTTTGGAAAGAAAATTAATTTGTGGCAATATTATGCCATGACATGTTTTATTCTTCAAAATAAATGGTAATGGGAGAGCGTATTATTTCGAACTTAATCTAGAATATTGTTTCCTTATTAGAGGCGTGTTATTTGTATTAGTTTGACCCTCGTGACCTAACGAACACAACCGTAAACAATTGTATTTATATAATTCACTACGGTGTAATTATTGATGCCAACGATGAAATGTCTAATGAACCAAATCGATGGCGGACATGTGTGTACAACCATCATCACACCTCTACTATTTGCGTAATAGACTATATTTGTGGAGCAACATGGCTTCAGCTAGCGCTAGACTCGTCATGACATATTAAAAAGTGCGAATAAACTGGCCATCGATAATCAATAAGGACGAGGTGGTGGACACCATGTATTTTCGTTCCGCCTAAATGCATCGAAACGGCATGATGGCCGACCAAACATAATGAGTCCCATGGGAGGGCCATTACACACAAAAGTATAACTGGTCAGCGGAGTTGTGACCGAAAATAACAAGCGCAAAATAGTCCATTTTCGTAATGATTGTAACCAAACTTAATGCATACGTCTTTTTTTTTTACATATAACATTATTTTAATAAGTCAGAATTAGTTTTTGCTAGGTAGGACAAACATAACGGCTTTCCCTACCTAAAAACAACAGGTAATGTAATGCAATTCGCATTCTCACTTATTGCAATACTCTTATTCGTAACAGGTGAATGAAACAATTCGTATCGAGGCATTTCACAAAGACATCATAGGCATTAAATGTGGTTAAATTACGAAAATACTGCCCCCCACCCCCCCCCCCCCCCCAAAAAAAAAAAAGATGTAGAAAACTCGGATTCCTAGAACTCCTTAAAATGAAAGAAATGTATGCGTCTAGCTAATTATCCGTCATTATACATGATTTAGATATTCTAAGATATATATATATTCATTCGGTTTAACTATAATCACTGTGTTAGCGTTTTTAATTTTTCAAAGACAACTACTCTAAAGGAATATAGATATACATTCTCTCTTTTTTCTCTCGTAAATCTAATAACCATTTGGCAATGTGTGTGACTCAAAGTAACTGTTGTGTCTTCTTATCTCAATGGATAAAACTAAATTATAACTGTAAGATCACATTTACACCACTGCAGCGGTTGAAATGAACTCTTAGCCTCTAACTAGGGATTTACATTTTCAAGGAAGTATGGATTCGGGGGATTTCTGCCCGGGCAACGCGAGGCCAGAATATTTAGGTCAAAATATTAAACAAAAAGTGAAATATCCCTTCTTCGTCTGCTTAAAAATAGTCCCTCCCTCTCTATATAGCTCGATCTCCATCCCCTACCCTTCTCTCTCTCTCTCTCTCTTTCTGCTTCTCTCAGCTCTCTCGTGATGAAGTATCATTTCTTTCGCATTTCCTATCTCATTTATGTAAAATTATCCAATTCAAACTCAATATTTGCGTCCTTCTCCCCGCCCCTTCGTTTCCAGCTTTATTATTTATATCTGTCCTCTGTTATGAATCATAACCATCGTGACCACAGAAGCATCGCTGACAAAACAATATCATCACGATGTTCCTCTCTCTCTCTCTCTACAATCATATCTATTATTTTTGTTTCAATAACTATCTAAACTAGGGCATTAATCTCTGCAGACTGCTATATAACCCTGTCCAGTGGCTTAGCCGTTTTTAATGACGGTTTGGGATATATTTGGCAAGAGAAAAATACTGATTGAAAACTCCACCATTAATCATCCCCAAACCAGATTCTGCTGTTTAAGGTCAACGTACAATTTTGTGAAGCAAAGCTTCCAATGCAATGGTGACTAATTTATTTTAAAAAGGGGTAGGGGGGATACATGTACTTTTGTCAATAATTAGAAAGGTAACGTTGGTTATACAATTCCAAAAGAAACAATATCAATAAAGAAGCAATATGAACGATCAGAAAAAAGGAGATATATTGATTTTTGTATTGATCTGTTTGTTATTATCACTACTATTTGTTTGTTTTAAATCATAAGCCCCACCGTTAAACCATTGATATATTATACGTTATTTTCATGGCAGTATGAAACACTTTTTGATATTGTTGGGAAAGCGATTATTTTACAATTTGATTAGTATTTCATTATAAGTTTGGCCAATTGTGTAGAAATAACCTTGAAATCAATTTGTGGAATTAACATTTTGAATTTAATTAGAAATGAAACCCATTCATGCGGCGAACATGAGTATATGCAATGTATTGAAACGCTAATTATATTAATGTTACGAAATCATTATTACCAAACTTTCAATGCATTTTCTGATTAATTAGCGATGGACACATACACGCTTTTAATGAAATCACTATATAATTGCATACTATGCAAGCATGTCATGAAGATATGACGTTTATTATTTCAGAATGCCAGTGTTGTCATGGTTGTGCCTCTCATTATTTTAGATTCTGTTGCATTAATTATGCGAGCGTTTGCCGTCCATCATGCCTATAACTTGTTGGATTTGTTTGCACGCGATTATGTCTTTCATTATTTTAAAACTCCAGCCATCTTAATTAAAAGACTGAAAAAGACTGTTTACGGGATTGGATGATTAAAGGGGTTGAGAGCGGAGGCAACCATAGTCCATGAATCCAAGGGCGAGAATTGTGGATTTATTTCAGACAATGTTGGATAGACATCGTAATTCGCGAAGGTCCACTGTCCAATAAGGAAACGCAGAGGATGAACACTTTAAAGTGTAAAGCCTGTCTGCACTAGTTTGGCCAGGAGGGATTAGACCTCCCTGCATGGTCACTGACAGGTGGTTATCTCATCAAATCAGCTCTCAATTAACATAAGAAAAAGGAGGTCATGGGGGACCAACGGGCACCGCTTAGGCATAGTTATATATATAGAGGGAGCAAGTAGCTCCAAGTAGTGCAGTGGGCTTTAAAGTTAAAAATAAGTTGGGTAAAATTGTACCCATTATTGTGAAATGGGAGACATGCATATTTGTTGTTGTGTAAGATTTGGACCCTTAACTTAATATTTTATAAAATGTACATACAGCTTGGTAAAACCTACAAAATATTGAGTAAAACTTTACCCAAGAAACATTCTCTTTTCATATTATATTAGGTAAATTTGACCTGATTTTTATAGAGTGTAGAATGGTAGGGAAAAAAATGGAAACAAAATACTAAAATGTTTTTTTTTTTTTAAGTGATATGATTTAGTCGCCAAATCAACGTTACCAAAAATGACACACGGGATGATAAATATAAACTCAAACTTAATAATTTTCTTGACTTGTGACTTGTTGCTTTTTTTCTCTGAATTCTTCGAAAACATTAAGAAAAGGACAACAACATGCTCTAGTTTATCGAAGTTAATATATATATTATTTTTAAACTCTGTTTCATTCCACATGCTTTTTATTTAATTATTTAAATGTGGATCGATTTGAGTATTTTAGTCGAAGCCATTTTCATTTTCATTCCGCAAGAAATTAGTTAAACTATTTATTGTGGGCAAGATTTGCGAATCAAATTATTTACACTCAAATGCCTCAATGGAAATTGAAAATTACACAATTATTAAAAATGATTTGATTAAATTTATATTAAACTATCTAGTGTACGAGACTATATTTCAGACAGGAAGTATGTGAGAGAAAGAAAGAGGGAGAGGGGAGGGGTAGGAGGGGAAGAGAGGAAGAAATGGAGTAGACTAATGATAAGAAGAATTGGTTGTGGTGAAGATAAGACCAGAACAGCTTTCTCTGTTCTTAAGTTTTGTAGAATTAATGTTTTTTTATTTGTTTGCTTTTCCTAATGTATTTTCCAAATCTACCTCTATACTAGTTTTCTGTATAAAAAACGACACCCTTTGTGTATAACAGATGATTAGTGCGAGTCCCAAACTGAAATTCCTCTAAAGGCGAAAATTCGCATCTTATTACTCGGGTAAAAAATAGCTTGACATGAAAATGATATTCTGTACACTCTCATAGCCCTAAGCGTGTTGTAAATTGATACCCACTACATGCTATAAATGTACAGTTAGTGGAATACCCCCCCCCCCCCCCCCTCTCCCTCAAATATGTGTTTTACGGCATCCTGAATCTTGTATATGTCCACATATTTGATTCGGTTCAATATGGCGTTCAGGGAATGGTGTAATCTTAGATGATAAGCTTGTAGAGGGGAAAAAAAGACAAACGCCATTTTACTGGCGTCTGAATAGGGAGTTTGCTATACGATTGTTGACAATGCAACAGCACCCCTCTCAATTCAGCGAGGCGCGATGTACCAACACGCCGGCCAGACTGGGGATAATGGGGTACATGATGGCCTCTCAACTGGCAGGGTTTTTCGTAGCAGCGCGGCGGCGCGTACGACGAGAGCGAGCGAGTTGAAACCCTATACTGCGGTCCGACATCATTAGTTTACGTGTATGTACATACGGGACACTCGACTCGCTCGCTACAAGTGGATAAGGCACTTGAGTGCTTCCTCGTTACTTGACTCGATAAAAGAGACCACTGAAAGACTTTTTTTGAGATGGTATTAATGGTTTTGAATAGCTTGCCACAAGTGGGGGTTGTGATTGATCACATATAGTGTCAGTGAAGAGAACAGTTGTTCATCTATTTGATTTTCCCGTAGATGCGCTTTTAATGACATTTTGATTCTATTCCGGTTTGGGCATATAGAGTGCTCCCAAATGAAAGAAGTCACGAAAAATATGTGTTTGTATTGACTAAAAGTTTGTATTTGATAATTTCATATTTCAATATTTCATATCTCTCTTTCTTTTATTTGACTTATTTTAAACGATCGTCATTTTGTTTGTCTACATAGCCTATTTCTTTCTCTTTGCACTTCCAAAAATATATAAAAATCAAAATCGAAATGGCCCAATCTACAACTTAGCCTACCAGTCCACTCTTTATATTGTCACCACCTCCACCACTACCACCATCACCACCACTTCCGCTACCACCACCACCACACATATTAATATTATGCAAGAGAAGGAGAGCAGTGGTAGAGCAGTAATGTGGTCTCATAACCGGGAGGTCCCGGGTGCGAAACCAAGTCGATGCGCTAGTGCCCTTTTGAAAAGGCATTAATCCTTATTAGCAAGTCCCTCGGAGAAGACTTAAAGCCACCGGTCCCTAGTTGCTACCTTACGATCATATACATGCTTTCTTAGCAGTCAGGTAAAACAAACAAAACAAATAAAATTACTTCAATTTGAGTATTTATTGTCAATAACTTGGAAAGGCGCTGCTACAGAGAAAAGGAATAAATAACAGAATAAAAATGGTAAAAGCTTTCTCATAGAGAACAAAACAAGATGAAATATAAACAAGAACATCCAACCGAAATATCTAACTATTCTTAAAGAAAGAAGAAAGTTCAGAGGAGTAGACTGATGAAAGTTTAAATTAAATATAACTAAAAATAAGAAAGTTATGATTTTTTGAAAGTTGTTATAACTTTACGTATGGGCATCTTAAATTGGCTGAATCGGTATTAAATGCAACTGTGACAAAGTACCGGACTACTTTCCCATTTGTACCAACACACACACAAATCAATATTTAATTTATGCGTACTAATTTCAGGATGAAATTGTCTCGATGATATTAAAGCTGATAATATGTTTAAATTTATGTCTTTAAAGAGCCGTTTTGTTTTTATTTTCCCGGAGGATAGTGGACAGAATGAGTAATATACCAGCTATCCAATCTAAATGCAAAGCTGATTTGTTAAAAATCTACAGCATTTACATGAATTTCAAAGCCTAACTTTGATTTTGTTAATTTGTCACTAATTTATTTCTTTAAAGCGCTTTAGGCATTGTGTACAATAATGCATACGAAAAGATTATCCGCTCACCAAAATGCTTACAAAATAGAATAATTTTATTCTCTCTATCTCTCTCGTAACTCGTTTTGGAAATATTGTTGAATGCGAAATCAAACTGCAAGGTTGCAACAAACTTTATTCATTTACTTTGTTTATTGCTATCAATTAGGGACGAGTTCGGGATATGCGTGGAGTAGGTAGTTATGTTTTGCACACATTAAACATGTTGTTTAACTGTGCATGATTGTATATCTAAAATAGCATATCAGGGGCGAAATTCAATCTTATATATTTCCTTTTCTCAAGAAAGCTAACAAAGTAACAAAACAAATAAAAAAATGACAGAATAATACATGTAGCTCTATTTATTAAAAAGTGCTTTATACAAATGTATATTCCTAAAACTAGAAATCTCACTTAATTTTGTGTAATATTATTCATAGAAAGGCTATCTCTTTCGAGTTAGATCGCCAATGGCAATGTAAATCTGTAAATTATTCGTATCAACCCTTTTGTATGGATTTAGGTGATTAGTTTGTTTAGGTACAGAGGTTGGAAACTGTAGGTACCCAAATGTCTTGCTTTTAAAATACAGTTGAAATGGAAGGATTGAAGCAATATTTCAATTTTACAGCCTAATCAATTTACTTAGTTATTATGATAACTATAGTGAAATAAGTACAACACTTCAAATTATATTAGCCTGAGAGGGATTCATTGAAATGATATGCATAATTAATTGCAATCTATGAATAATTCATGATGTTCTGGTCACAGAGGTTGTTCATGACCTTTCCGGCTTTTTCCGCATATTGCTTATGAAACATATCTGACTTTAATATAACAACATGCTTTCTTTAATTAATAATTCATGACAGTTCTCTCGGCTTGAATATGAACAGTCCCACCCTTCCCCAGAGAGATAGAAAAGGATTTTACAGTCTATATCATTTGAAATTTGAGAGACAAACACATTATCCAAAGTGGATAAAAGAAAAGAAATTAATAGTTTAAACATTATTCAAGTTAAGAGCAAAACAACGACAACGTATTAGGTTGTCTTCTTAACGTTTGCTGGCCATGAACTTTAGTAAGCATTAGGTTGTGTCAATAATGATAACACTGTTGATAATAATCAGTTTGATGATGATGATGATGGTGATGACAATAATAATAATAATAATGATGATAATAACGAAAAATAATAGTTATGATAATACAAAATAAATATTAATTATAATGATAATAATGATAGTAAAAAAAAAATGATAAAAGAATAATAGTTATAATAATAAATAAGGTTTATAAAGTACGCGATCATTATGCGTCTTTCTAGTTCCAGAAGAAGAAGAAAAAACAGAATATATCTCTTGACTTCACACCCTAACAAGCCAAAAACCTGGCTTTTATTGTGTTCACCATTTTCCAATTATCCACTTATGTTTTTAATGTAGCCTGTACCTTGTTTCTCTTTGATTGCTACACTTGTTTTGTTTTGTTTTCTTCTTAATCGTTTGATTGAAATGTCATAGTTTTATAATGTTTTTATTGCCTATTGACTACTTTTTACACATTGTTTTTAATTGATGTTGGAATTTGGAAATAAATGATTTGATTTGTATCATTACCCCGACCTCTGAATTCAATTTCGATTCTGCACTATATAATAATGCACATTATCCACTCCACTTTGGAGAATGCGTGAGTAATTCTGAACCAAAATTGACGTCATTTCTCTTTAACAGGTGTGAAGGGTGGTCACGACGATGGCGACGATTCGGACAACGACCAGGACAACGGAAAGAAGAAGCGAACTCGTCGACAACGCACTCATTTCACCAGCCAGCAACTGCAGGAACTGGAAGCGAACTTTTCCCGTAACCGCTACCCCGACCTCTCGACGAGGGAGGAGATCTGTGCGTGGTGTAACTTGACAGAGACTCGAGTTAGGGTGGGTATTTATGACTTTAATTTTCTTTTGATTGGGATTTTCCCCTCTTTCCTTTCTAGTTTTTAATGAATAATGTTGCTCAGCCACGTGCAACATACATGTAGTTTACGTATGGTATCCGTCGTTTGCAACTGCTCTTTTACAAATTCATTCTTTCTACCTTCCGTCATTTCCCCCTTCTTCATTCACTTCCCAATTCCTTATTGCTCTTTGTTTTTTGTTATCCAACTTCTTCTCAAAATGATACGTCCCTCCTTCTTGCAATTTTTCATGTTATCTGTCTTCTTTGTCTTGTTTCTTCTTGTCTGCAATATGGATCGTTATGATTCGATGATGAAGGACTTAAAATTCGTTCTAGAGCATCGTACTTTGAAAGAGGAGAAACAAATACTAATTACTTTACCCAATTAATGGAATCAAATAAGAGAAAAACTGTAATCAGAAAACTTATGATAAATGAAGAAAAAATCAGTTTTGATCAGGGAGATATAATTAAAGAAATACACAAGTTTTATAGCAAACTATATGCGCATTCCACGGTTGATTTCAATTCTAGTGATGCTTTTTTCACAGATCTACCCAAACTAAATCCAGACTCTAAGGATATTTGTGAAGGGAAAGTTACAGAGAGGGAATGTATAGCAGTTTTGAAAGAAATGAAATTTAACAAAACACCAGGTAACGATGGTTTAAGTGTTGAATTTTATTCATTATTTTGGCCGGTAATAGGAGACGTAGTGGTCGATGCTTTGAATGAATCCTTTTGTGAGGGAGAACTCTCCCACTCACAAAAACAGGCAGTAATTACTTTAATTCATAAAGAAGGCAAAGATCCGTTACAAATTAAAAACTACAGACCCATTTCCTTACTTAATGTGGACTACAAGATTTTAACCAAAGCTCTTTCAACAAGAATTAAAAAAGTATTACCAGAAGTTATTTGGATTGATCAGGTGGGATATCTTAAGGGAAGAAATATAGGTGAAGCTATTCGGTTAATTGACGACATGATCTTTCATACAACTCAAAATAAAATACCTGCTTACTTATTAGCGATAGATTTTGAAAAAGCGTTTGACTCGGTTTCACACATGTTTTTACAAAAGGTCTTAGTAGCCTTTGGTTTTGGACCGATATTTTGTAAATGGGTGAAAATAATTTATAATAAGGCTCAAAGTTGTGTTTTCAATGGACACGTATCATCTGGATATTTTTCTATTCAGAAAGGTGTAAGACAAGGTGATCCTTTGTCTGCATATTTATTTTTACTTTGCATTGAGATTCTTGCTCGCGCAATCCGCAGCGACTCGGCTATTCATGGGATTCCCTTTGATAATATTCACGTTAAACAAATTCTTTATGCAGATGACATGTCGTTGTTTGTTCAAGATATTGAATCTTTTAATAGACTAAACTCATTGTTTACTAGTTTTGCAGATATGTCTGGATTGAAGATGAATAGAGACAAAACCTTTGTATTATTGTTGGGTCCTAACGCGGATAAAGATGTAATAGTTCCATTTGGTAAGATAGTAAACATTGTAAAGATATTAGGGATACAGTTTACGTTAGACGTGGAAAGCCAGGAAAAAATCAATTACAAAGAAATCTTAAGTAAAATTAAAAAGCTGCTTATGTGGTGGAAACAAAGAGATTTGACTTTGATGGGGAAAATTCAACTAATTAAGACTTTTGTTCTATCAAAATTAGTATATGTATCATCACTCACACCTGTACCGCCGTGGGCATTCCGTGAAATTGAAGTATTAATATTTGATTTTTTATGGAATGGAAAAGATAAAATCAAACGGAGTACTATGTTTTTAGATTACGATAAGGGAGGTCTTAAATTGACAGATTTTCAATTATTTATTCGAACACAAAGAGTCATGTGGATGAAAAGACTTATAACAGGAGATTCAAATATGATTTGGAAACGTTATTTTAAATACCTGACTAGAAAATATGGCGGCCTATTGATTTTTTTCAGTAATGTATCGCCAGATTTACTTGCACTGTCATTACCAGATTTTTACCGTAGCATGCTGGAGGCTTGGCTGGGGACAAAAGCCTTTTTGCTTAAGAACGAAATTTCAAAAAGAAATCAAATTATTTACAATAATAGATGTATCCGCATTCAGGGGCAAATATATTTCCATGAAGACTTATTTCTGAAAAATGTTTTTAAAATACATCATATTGTTGATAAGAAAGGTGAATTGAAATCTATCACAGAATTTAAGAAAATGGGTTTAAACAACATAGAAATAAATATAATAAAACAGTTATATGAAGGCATTCCATTCTCATGGAAAACTCTTTTGAATATATATGAACATCCATGTGAGGATACTGAATTAAGTTTAGAATTCATTATTAACGGAAACCCTCACTCTTTGCAAGGCATAACATCAAAATATATCTATAGTAAATTGTTAAAAATGAGAACGGAAAAATCTTATGCTACATGCAACTTAGAACGTACATACAATATGGTCGAAAATGACACGAGAACAATTTTCTTAAGACCCCGAAAATCCACTCTAGACAGAAAGCTGAGGGAATTTCAATATAAAATGTTATATAATTTAATTTATACAAATAAGCATCTATACACTTTCAAACATGCAGTGAGCAATCTTTGCTCCTTTTGCAATAAACACGAAGAAACCTATGAGCATCTGTTTTTTACCTGTGAAAAGGTAGCAAATATTTGGAAGGACTGCGGAGACCTTTTTGATTTATCAGCGTTAAAAAATCTACATTGGCAAGCAATTCATATCGGGATAACAAGATCTAATGCGGGAGAAGAACAACTGTTAAATCACATTATTCTTTTAATAAAACATATGATTTTTAAATATAGTTCAACTAAAAATAGACCCCCAATTCCTCAAGAAATTAAAAAAAGAATTATAGAAAATAGGCAAGAAGAAAAGGAATTAGCGGGGGAGAGAGGCACTTTAACACTTCACTTCAAAAAATGGGACAACTTCCATAGTTAAGGACGGCGAGGCAAATACTTCTTTCTCGGACTCAGACATTTTTTTTTTTTTTTTTTTTTTTTTATATATTTTTTTAAAATATATAATTTGGTCTTAAGGAAAAGGAAGAGACAGGATTTCCAACAAATATGTAGATGTGAATGCTCGGGAAGGGAGGGGGGATTTGTTGAGATTTGGAATGAAGGGGGGAGGGGGATATGTCAGTTTGTATGTGTGTCTGAGTATGTGAGCGTGTGTGGTGTGTCTGTCTGTTTGTAGGTAACTCTTTGATTTATAATATTCGTTCAATATAATTCAATGTAAATATTATGTACTGTGTATTAATATCTTAAGTATTTTTGAGAGATGTACAATTTTCTTTATATTTTGATATATGTAAATCAATGAAGCTGTATGTTTGTTTGTTATATATTTTGTATTGAATGAATACAATAAAACAATATTACAAAACAAAAAAATGACTCTAAATTTTGATTGATTTACACTCCTCGCTCTTCAATATACTACATTCTTCATTCTTCTTTTTAAGAGGTTTTACAAATTGACCTTCATGTCCTTTTCGCCCTTTACTGACTTTATCTTCATCCGTTTCAAAGCATTTGCCATCACCGAGTCCAGTCATTTTCCTCAAAGATGGAACTATAAATTAGTCTCATCCCCCCTCTTCAAGACAGTCAAGTATTACCCGTCCTAATTACCAAGCACATCAACTAAAACGTTGAGTTTGGGTCATCACAAGGTCATATCATGATTATGTCAAGTTTAGAGGCATGGCCTATCACCCCCCCCCCCCACCCCCTCTCTCTCTCTCTCTCTCTCTCTCTCTCTCTCCCTCCCTCTCCCTATCTCCCTCTTTCCGACTGTTATCCTCGCGGCTTAATCCCTAATTAATCGAAGCTACAACATGGGGATTATACGGGATCAGTTTATCCCATTGGGGAGCGGGTGTCAGTCTAACTGGCAATCATGAGTTCCGACTTGTTTGACACGGCCGGTGTCAATCACTGTCCACAGGACTCATGGACACTTGACCGATTTTGTCCAGAATTTCCACTTCCTTAGTTGAAAAGAAAAGTTAGATGTTTGGGTTTTGGTTTTTATTTACAGTATGTAATACATGAGTGTGAACATAAACAAATATACACAACAATAATTAGAATACTGCTGGATAGGTCTAATCCTGGAGGTCGTGATTGATGATGATGTTTAATCTATAGGTTTGCTTTGGCATTCCCAAATTGAGTACAGGTTTTGGGCCAGGACATTGACAAACGAAATTCCCGATTATTCTAAGGCAGTAGCTACTAAATATTTAAACGGTTTACACATACATGATCCTACAAGGCGGATTATTCTTCAATATAATGTTGACATTTCTTTCTTTATCTTTTGAAAAATCAAATTCATTCATTTTCTAATTTCTTTTTCTTCAAAATAATGTCAGAGTAAATTAATGTAAGAATTGTTGTTTTACAAATCCACGATCATTCGACGAATTGTCATCATCATTGGAGAAAAAAATAGATTCGCTGACAAAGTGTCGACATCACTCATATAAGTTAGAAACGTCGACATCATACCTCCTCCAGTCGTCCCAGTTTCGATCAAAAGATGAGTGGCAGGAGGATAGATAGACAGTTTGGTGGGACCAAGAAATTTGTGGGGGGGGGGGGGGGGGAACGAACATAAGATAATTGGGTTCAATAATCCATACTCGAACGTGACGTGGCATATTTCACCGCGCATCGCATTGACAAGATGACGAGCGTGTTGCAGCGCTGCAATACACCTGAAGGGGCAAAATATCACCGGGCAATGATTTTGAGGGGCTCGCTAAGGAAATGTCGGGACACTCTGATTAGGTTTAGCCGCGATATTTGTTGATATTTTGTCCGCCATGTTTATTTGTGCATTCTCTGTTATAGACTCGCCTGTCAATGAGACATATCATATCAACCCCTAATCATCTTCACGGCTATTCGAAGAGTGATCGGCAAAGCTGGAAGGTTGTCCTTGCTCGAGAGAAAGAGATGGAGGGGAGGAAAAGAGGAAAGGGAGAGAAATGGGGGGAGAAATGGGGGAGAAAAGTGACTGCATCATATTTTTCCCCTGGGTTTTTAAAGAAAATCAATGGCCCACCCCCTCCCATTTTGTTTAGATATTTGGTGTCCGAATAATGGAGATGTCCTTAACAAAATGCATATTGTTTGACTCAGTTTTCGGTGAGAGTGGCTTAAAGAAGCTTGTTGCTTCATTTCGGATTGATGAGTGTAGTTGAGTCCAACTTTTAATAGGATTTCAAAATAAATTAAGATAACGCAAATAAAAAATAAAATGTACATGTAGGTGCAATAAGTATTACTAAATCATAATTATTTATACCATACACCCAAAGGCAGATCCAGACAAAAGGCAAAATAACCCAGCACTATTAATAATTTTATATACCAATGCCCCCTTCCCATTTTGGATCTTCGGAAAGGACGTAAAAATAATCAGTGGAAACGACCCAGAACATTTTGAAAACTTTTTCTCACCTTTGAGAATGCAAAAATTAGTCTACTGTCACACTATACCCTGCATGGCATTTCTTAATTAATTTGCTTCATTGTCGCTAAATAATGAAGACAATACACTATTGATGTATAATATTGTTCGAGGGGCTCCTAGATTTATCAACGATTAAAACTGAGAGCATCATTAGGTTTTAAAGTTCATAATGATGCATCTCAATACTTTATTTGTATGGGCAATGTAGCATGTCAACTCTTGTCACCCTCTTCTTCTCATATGATGCATTGGTAATAGCTTAGGTAATGATGGGCCTCTAACACGTTCAATTTACTGCCTATTACATATGGGAATACACGGTGTTAATAGAGTGTCAGGTACACGATATTTGCCACTCAAGGAGTGTAAAGAGAAAGGAAGAGAAGGAAATAACAAAAAAACCGCGACGAAAATTCCGCCATTAGCCACGAGTGGTCTGGCGCCTCACGAGCCATGCAAAGCCATTATGAAATATTCATTATTCACGAAAAGCCGAGTGGTGAAGTTTCTATGCAATTATAGGGAGGATTTAGGTAACAATGTTGAAACAAAACGAACGTGTACAAGAGGGAGATGGCAAGAAAATTAAAAGAGAAGGGAAGAGGCTTTAGGGTAAGGGAGAATTCCACTGGGACCTGCACAGCGCTTCCTGAAATGCAAGCGAGAAGCTTGGGCGGAATCGACTCTCGGCGGTTCGCTCGTTTTTTTTCTCTTGAGCGGGGAGGGAGTTGGAACGGCTTAGGCATGCTATAGGAGTCCGTCGTCGAGAAGCGCTCCATCTCTGTAACAGCGATGATTGCATGGATTAAAGAGCTAAAACCTCCGTGATTTCATTTCCACATCTCCCTTTTCACCCATCTCTTCCTTTCTCTCTCTCTCTCTCCGATCTCTTTCTTTTCCTTTATGTTTTTATTTGGGTTCTTCTGTAGATTGTCCTTTCTCGACCATCTCCTCTTTCCCTCTCCCTATATTATGTCGATCTATCTAGTCATATATCTATCCATCTATCCACAAACCTACCTATCCATGTATCTAGCTATCTACCTGCCTACCCACCTACCTACCTATATATTTATTCATCTATCTACATAGATCCTTTTTTCCCATTTGTCATTATCTGTGTAGTGCAATACACTTTGCTCTTCTCTCTCCCTCTTATTTTCTTCCCGTTTCCCACTTTAATTCCCTCTTCACATTTTCCTGTTATTTCTCATCTATATTTTCTATTATATTTTGTATATATGTATTTCTATTATTTTCTCTTTCTGCTTTGTACGCACTAAAATATGTCTCCGTCTTGTCCGTCCTTTCCCCTCCTTGTATCTCTAACCTTGTCTTGTCTTCAGTAGATGAAGAAGTTTTTCCTTACAATTTGTATTTTGTCTCAATACAAGAGACAGCCCAAGAATAACTTTTTTAAAGTCGAACTTTGCTGTATAGACTCGTTTGCCTCCGCCATTTTCGTAACGACATACCACCAGAGAAAGGCTACGATGGCATTCTATCGTAATACGAATGCGTAATAGTATGGCGTCGCCGCCTCTCCATTTCGCTTCAAAAAGGAAGATAGAAAAGAGAGAAGAAATGAAAACCTTGGAAGAGTCGTTCTTTTTATCTCATCCAAGATGCATTTCAAACGGTGGTTTAAGTTTAATTGTGCGGATTTGGGGGAGAAAAGGGATAAAGTTGCCGGGTGTGAGAAAGGTAATGGAAGGGTGAGACACCAAAAAAGGAGGGGAAAATGACACCGGGAATGAGAGAAGCGAGAGTATATAAAGCGAGGAAACTTGAATCCCGTAATTGCAACCGCGGGTTCGTGAAAGGCTAGAAGAGCTACTCAACTTTGCCTGATCTTTCGCCTTAGACGAGGGCTTTGGGGGATGAAGTGGATGTTCAGGTCCTGGAGAAAGGGCCTCTTTGAGTTATCTATCGGGGGGTCGTGATGGGAAATACTCATGCCAAAAGGATAGAAAAAAACGAAGAGGGGTAGAAATCAAACAAACTAGATCGCGCAACCTCGCAATTAGTAGAATCATTGCCGTCTCGTCAAGCTATTTGCCGAATGGTTAGTATTTGGTTTACTTTGCGCTCGTTTAATACAGGGGTGTGTTTTGTTTTCAAACAAACCATGACAATTTTGATTAAATATCTTCTGCTGTTTATATCACGGAGTTGGAGTCATGTACCATTTCAGGCATTAGGTACACTCTATTCTGGTATATCCCTTTTGCTACAATACATGATACAAGTTCACTTCTCTTTTGACTGTACAGATATTTGATCGACTTTAGAATGTATATCAACAATCTATAAATGAAAAAAGTAAATGAACTGTCATTTGTCGTGTTATCTTCTATCTTTTTAGCGCGATATGTAGGCCTACTTTGAGACAGAAAAAAAAAAAGGAAACATACAAACAAAATGAATTTTTAATATGTTGATATAATGGAATTTAATTAAATGAAAACCTTGCTTTAAAGTTAACAAAACAGGAATGATTTCCTTGAGAATAGAATTAATATGATAATGTACATAAAGTGGAGTTTTGACTGAGGGTACATAGTGCAAAGGTTATAGGTCATGGACTTATCTGTAACGAAGAGCGAAAACGCGCGCTTTTGTGCTCCTTTTTAATTCAAAATGTTTGCATTGCCTTTTTGTTGCGGGTTGACTCTATTCATTTCGTAATGATAACACACAAAACGATCAGAGAATAAAACGTTTCTGCCCAGGGAAAGGGGGCATCCAAATCGTTTCATCGAGTTGATAATTTATGCGATTTTGAAGGTCCTCCATTGGTGGTTTGGCACAGATTTACAATAGGATTCAAAGCACGACGAAAAGGGTTGGACTATTTAAATGGGATGCGATATTTTTTGGTTTATATCCCCTTTTGATAGGTTGCGTTATAACAAAAAATAGCAGATATACCTGTGGTTTACTTATACCTACTTCTTTACAATAAAGTGTACTTTACATTACAGTCTTTGCACAAAGACATAATAGTTATGCAGACTAGGGAGGTGGATACTGTTTAAAAATCGAATAATTGGTCACTTTTGATAAGATTTCGACGATACGAAGGTGACCTTTCCTTTTATAAGGTGTTTAGATTTGCTTTGAGATAAAAATCGAAATGGACATCGTCATCTAACCATTGTTATGTTTCATAGATTGAGCGTCCTTTGACTGTACTTTCTTAAATGAAACCATGAAGGAAACAAATTATATTATCGTGTTATCACTACATTGCCCCTCCTTTTTTCACCCATGCACCTTTAAACAAGTATTTTTATCGTATTTATCATGTTTAACGTTAATCTTTGAAAGGTATTGAAATATTCCGTGATCTTTTCATTCATAAAGTCAAGATGTGAACCTAAACTTAAAAGTATATAGAAAAATGTTGCGCCAAAAAAAGACAATTATAATTACAGAATTGTTCACTATTGGGGGGGGGGGTAATAAAGTATGTGGAAAGGAAGATCTAATTGGAAAGCGGTTCTTACTTCAAAATTAGTTGAACATGCAGAAGCACTGAGGAGAGTATGTATGAAGACATTTTTTTTTTCATGTTTTTCATGGGTAAAGGCTGAAAAAATGATGTAAGTTAACATGCACAAGATGTGCGTTTGTCAGGCTTTAAACCTGCCTACTTTAAGAATAGATAATTCAAAGAAAACCCGGATATCACACCATTAAAACAGAAGAGGTGATGGTATCGATACTTTTCTAAAAAGCATGGACACAATAGTTAATGTACCCCCCCCCCCCCCCAACTCCCTTGCAAGCCATTTGATGTGGCCATGTATTGTATTTGTTATTTATTTTATTCATTTACGAAGAGGCTTTTTAAGTTTCACTTCGACGCAAATCCAGCACTGCGAATATTTCTCGAGGTTTCAGAGCGTTTGCAGTTGCCACGGCCTCGGGCCTCACGAGACATTTTGAATTCAATCTTGACTTTAATGATTGGATGTGAATTTCAAAATACTAAACAACATTTTACTATATTTAGTTTCCATCCTTTCCCAGGTCTCAAAAAATATATTCGTATCACCACTAATCCGCATAGAGGAAAAGTTGATCCAAACTTTACAGATCCCTCATCAAAACGGAACTCTACCAATCGGGGCAAGGGCAAGTCATACTACACCATTGGGGCAAGTCAAACAATTGGCTTTACGGGGCACCCTCCCCACGGTGCCCTTAGGGTGGTTTTATTGCCAATGCTGACCAATAAAAGTCGAAAATTGACAAAGGGAAGAGGCAGCGATAAGGAAATGTCATGTCTGTAGTTAACATAACCACACAGTGATTGTATCTATTGTTCTGCATTTTTGGAGCCGTCGCTCAGGCGAGCATGCCACATAAATTATGGTATTGAGACGAAAAACTTGACGTGAACCATTGAATTTAGTTGTCTGGTTTTACACTGGTAGTAGGCACAGAGGGGTGGGTTCTATATGATTACAGCACGAAATCAATGCAATATGGGCTTGCTTTGTTACGCGAACGAGGTCGGGATATTATTAGTTTACGGAATTAAAAATAAAGGTTTGCGGGGTCGACACAAGATAGATGTATGCTGTAATTGAAGAGTACACGGATTAAGGTGAATAGAGGGTGATTTAGATGATTAGATTTCTAGCATATGTAAATCAGTAGTATTCTTTCGACTGCTATTTTGTCATATTTATTTTGAATCCTTTATCGTAATAATCATCTTTGTTGCGCATTTGTATGTTGGTTCTACGTATTACGTAACAGGACTCAAGTTCGCAGTTATTGAAACACATTTTATCAAATTTCCTCAAATTTTCCTCTCCTTTCATGTTTTCGTCTTTCACTTTTTCTTACCGATGGGTCAGATTTCTCCTTTAATTCAAGAATGATCTAAGCAACAGATTGCGGGTGGTGAGTACCACAGACATGGCAATATTAAAATACATAAGTCCTAAAATAGACTTCCCAAATCGGAGCTCGCTTCAACTCATTCACGTTTTAGACTCAGACCTTTTTTTTCGAAGCACAATTATAAATAGGCGACACAGTGCCATTTTGCTACTACCCTAATTCGCAATGCATTCTTTCGTGTTCGCCTCTTGAACAAAAGCCCACACAATGCCTGCCCATATACGTGATATAGTAGTATTCTACATTCGTCATTTTATTTCCATTTTATAATAGAATAAAAGATTCAGTTCACCATTTGGATTTACACGAACAAGACGTTGCCGTGGTAGTGGAAATTAATAATCCCGCCTGTCGAAAACACAAAGATTTTTCCGGTTTTTTATGCATCCAGAGCGCCACGTAAACTATCTCGTAAAGAATAAGGCTATTGAAATATGGTTTTGATGAATGACGAGAAGGATGATTTATGGTTTTATAATCTGCGCAATTAATAAACATATGACAAGCTCAGGATGTTAGCTTGTATACACATATTTAGGAATAATTATATTGAAAATTCTCTCTGATTTATTTCATCGTGAACTTCATGGTTATGTTGCAGATACAACATAAGTCATCACGAAACAAAGAGTGGAAGTTTTGATCTGGGGCCAATATGACATATGTTTGGACTTTTTTTTCCTTTTTGATGCTCTTTTGATGTGTAAATGTATACATGCTAGCATGATGCAAATTATAGTTTTGCAATAGTGAACACGGAAGAAATAGCAAACTCGACTACGTACTTCATACATAAATAAAAATATGGTTAGTTTTAAATCGTGTGATGTTCGACAATCTGCAATGAAAGAAAAAACAGAAAAGAATTCATACAATGGGCATTTTGTTAACGTTTGAAGGTACTAATATATGTATGTTGTTTATACAGTATGTGCGTTGTTACATGTTCCTAAAAATTACTTCGACTACAATTAACCGTCCTTCATTGATTTTATAACCAAGAAACTTTTCCTTTCAAACATTTCGTTAATTGTAGTTTATAGGCAACATTCAAGCTTGCGATTATAATACTTTAAACAGATAAGTGACGAAAATACATATTGTATTTGAAAATACATGTACATACTTACATCTTACACGATTTTCCTAAAGCTAATTTCGGGCGCTGAAGTCATCTGTTACAAGTAATGCTGTGTATCAAAACAAACACAACAAAATACCCCCCCCCCCCCCCCCCAACCCCAACCCCCTCCGGATATTGGGCTATGGTAACAAATCATATGTCTGCGTCACTAATTGTATTCTCTTTATTTTAAACAATCTTTAATCAATTTATTTCTCTTTTACTTTTTTATCTGTTCAGGGTTTTTGTGTATATAGCCAATGTAGATTTTCATCTACCCATCATTTCGTTGTTGTTTTTTGTTCCACCCGTAGTTCATATGTTTAAGAGTGTACTTTTGACAAGGATAGATATGATCTATTCAAATGGAATTCCGTGGTTGAACTTAGTACAAGTACACTTTACTGCGTGGCGACAGTAGTGTTAGAAATATCATGGGTTCATCAAGTCAGGAATTTTGACATTTCTCCTGAACTTTTTCAAATCCCGTCGCCAATTAAGCGATCTATTCACTTCATTCTCTCAGTCAAAATTGGCGGGTCCGATGGCTTTGTGCAGTCCCTATACAAAACGGTGGTTTTATATTTAGCAATAGTAAAGCTGGCCATCAATCATTACACAAAAATTAGATGCTATTATCTATTTTCACAACATGGAAATACATCCTTCATCAACAAATGATTGCAATTTTTCCTATCTATTGGCTCAATTACACAGATAAATGGAAAGTAAATAAACTTTGCGGCCTGGCCTAGCCGGCGGCAACATTAAAAAAATTGCGTCTGCAGAGGATCCTTTTGTCTATCACGAAACAAAGTTTGATAGTTGTTCGGCAGTTTGCCGTACGCTCAGCGACTCTTTTCAAATCAAAGATTTCCAATTCGAGGGGAGGTACTGAGATCTTAACTATAGTTTTCTAATCAACGGCTCCATAATGGTGCTATTGTGGCAATGTTTAGTAACAATTAGACCTTAAAATCGAATTTTGGTCTAAGAAAAAAGGGCTTCCACGAGTCTCGTTATGTGTTTTAAATGAGCACACGCGTTTGTGGCATTCAATACTTCTCTTTTCAGACAATGCATCGCTTCTATACACACACGGCGCCGTCAAGGGCAACGCGACGTAAAGTCGTCCCTTCTTTTGTAAAATATAAAATCCCTGGATTTTACTCATATTCTGTCGGAAAGGAAATAAAAAGCCCAAACTTAGGATGGTGATAATGAAAATAATCGGACTAGTCCGGTTGAGTTTAGCATCTGTATCTCTCATTTTCAAAACCCGCTTTGAAGTAAGATCAAACTATTCTTATTGTAAATCATGCTCAATATCGCATTTCCCTTCTATTATCTAAACTTAGTTATTTAGTTATATTTGTATGTGCTGGCAGCACCATGGCAGCTCTCAACCAAACTTTGCTTCTTTCTTAATAGAGTGACAATGCACTATGTAACTGCCACGACCCCTACAATAATGTTCTATTTGATGGGGCTAACAGACCGAATCATGTATCCCCAGCTTGCTTCTATCATAAAGCTCCCGCGTCCAAAAGTCAGACTAGATCATTCAAAATGGGTATGACGGAAGGCAATATCTCTCGTTAAGTTTTCACATGCACTTTCAAACCTCATCTTTTCTGAGCCCCACGCAATAAACTGATCGGGAAAATCTATGGTATCTTTGAAATGCAAATGATGATCCGCAGGTGAGCCTGAACCTAAAAAGGAGACGGAGCTTCATCGTGTAACCGTTTCTCTATCTGGTAGCAGTATCTGTCCCCCTCCTAATGATGCCGAGTTGGTTTCGTTTCGTTCCGGGTCTAGCAGGACATTCTAAATCTAGAATAATGCAGCAGACACACGATATCTTTCTCTCTTTCGAGCCACCAAATGTCATTTTCTTACTCTTCATCTTGACAGCTTGCTCTAGAAACACTCCAAACCCTGGTCTGTTCCCTTTGAAGAATTTTAAACCCACCCTCATTTAAGTATATACCCCTTCAGTCTGGAGTCATGTACTTGTGCTGTGGTCATGGTGATGCTTTACTTGTAGCACGCACAAAACGCATCAGGCCGTTCAAATCTCGGCAGTGAGGATGCCCCCCCAAGACAGTTCAAGGGCATTCCCCCAAAGCCGCGTACTTTAACGATGTTTTCATATTGCCACGCCAGGCCCACTCCTCAACGAAGCATCACCAATTTGCGTCTCAGTGCTAACTTCGCCGAAAGAAAGTTCAGGCGACCCCGCCGGTTTGTTAGACAATTTCTTGTCCGACTCCTGGATATAGCTTCTATAATTATTACTGAACGGAAGAACAAAAATCAATATGTTGGCAGCCCCTCCTCATTTCGGTTCTCATTATTTCTTAAAATACATTGGTACATTCTGGACGAACTTATTTCTTCTTCATCTTTTTTCTCTTCTTCTTCTCCTTCTTCTTCTTCTTCTTCTACTACTACTTCTTCTTCTTTTTCTTCTCCTTCTTCTTCTTCTTCTTCTTCTTCTTCTTCTTCTTCTTCTTACAACTCCTCCTTCTTCATCTGTTTTTCCCTTTTCTGCTTTTTCTCTCCTTGCGTTTCATCATCCCCTTTTTTGTTTCTTTCTTTCTTTCTTCAACCAAAATGACATCATAAATCATCCATTATTAATATTTTTTGTTCAATTTACTCCTCGCGCTCGTGAAACTTATTTTTACGATTTCTATTTTTTCTCCCACAATGCAACAACAACAAACTCTGAATAGCCACGTCGATCATTTTAATCGCATAATTCCAATGTTAAACATTTCAATTATTGTATTTAATATCATACCTTGAACGATAACAAGATAATTTAAAGTTTTCACGACCTCTTCCTTACTATTCATCAACTTTATTACGATACCGAGGAATTTCGAAATGTTGTATTCGGAACAGTAATATGAAAGGTCCAAAAGTACATGATTCTTTTGAAGCATAACTACAGGTATACATCACAAGGGCAATGCACTGTCGTCTGCGTCAATCGCATTCTTACGATAACCATCAATCATTACCATAGCAACAGGCACCATAGGTCAAGATACAAGACATGTATGACTTTGAATGTCATCGTACTATCATTGAAGAGGACAAAACATATTGCGGTCGACTGGAACATTTTATCGAAATAATTTCATTTTCAAGAAAACATTAATTGGTCTATTAAAAAATGGAGATAATATTAAAAATCGATAGAAAACATAACATTGGTACCCTCTAGGAGAAACATGTCATTCACCTGTTAACCTCACAACTGTGACAATGTTCACCCACTTTGTATTACACCTCAGGTAATATTTATTCTGTGTTTTGTGTCGTCGTTGTTTGCTTCGATTTTTTTTCAACGCCAATGCAAGCATTAAACGGACATTTCTTTTGAATTCGTATAAAGTTGATAACATGATCGTAAAAACAAAGAGATGCTGGTCTCTTGTCTTAATCATGTCAATGGGTGTATAAAGAGGTAACAGTAAATTTCATAACTCCATAATTGCATACAGCTAATGTATTAACGCATACAATTAAAAAGGAAAAGATGACCGCCGGTGGGGGTATAATTTCTCTATTTTTAAAATAATCATCAGCACAAACAGGATGATTGTTAAGATGCCTTTCAGAGCTAACAACAAATCAATTCCGTGCTTTAGTTTAAATGGATTATACAAATTAGTTCTTCATTCGATTAAATGATAATAGTCGTGGCTTGCAAGCGGACGAATATTACTGACCGGTCACTATTTCCTGGATCATGTGGACGAGATTTAGGGTAAGATGTATAGGGCATCAATCGTCATATAGATGGCGAGAAGGCAAAAAAAGGATGATTTCTCCCCGCTCGTCCATCTTCGACTGATGTAAAAAGTGCTTCACGACTACAGGGTGTCCCAACATGTCCATAGGTCTTTCTATTGTCTATTCAAGTTCATTTTTATGAAGCGCATTAGATCCCTCGGAAAAGACCTAAAGCCGCTGGTCCTCTGGTTGCTTATACGAACAAGAATGTATCCTTTCTTAGCAGTCAGGTAAAATAACCATCACCACTACCAAAAGTGGATCTGTACAGGGTCGATGAGAATAGAATTACCATGATGATTTGAATATTAGATCAATATTATATATAGCTTTTGATATCAAAGCTGTTACGAAAATGTTCTCACAAGTCAGAAATCACTAGGCGATGGTATGTTTTTGAGGATGAAGGAGATGGCAGTTCAATCCCAATCCCAATGTTTTCATTGTTAATATATATTTTGTAAATATTTCAAATCTTATTTTTAGATTGTGGTACAGTAAATGTTGATAACAGTGTGGATACGGCAATGTTAAGGATATATTGACTGCTTTGAGAGGCATAGTGGTTTATATAGGGTCAAGGGAGACTCACAACCTGCTATGACCCCAAGGCGCTTGCGCCGCGGGGTCATAGCAGGTTGTGAGTTTCCCCGAGACCCTATAGAAACAACTATGCCTCGAATATTAAAAGCAGTCAATATATATTTTATATACCGAAAAAAAGGAAAATGTTGACTCACCCATTTAGGTTTCCATCTCTTTGAAGTCATGAATATTAACACCTCTGCGTGGATTGGTAGATTCGTCGCCTGAATGCAGCGACCAAAATCGAATTGCACTCAAACACCGTTAACGGTATTGCGCATCGGTCATCGCACAAAAGAAACTTATACGGTAACACGTAAACCAAAATGGGGATCGCAGCAAAATGACGTCACGTTTCACAGCCATGGAAAAAGTGCTATGAAAAATGGATATAAACCGGTAGAGCCGGGAAAAATGACTATGAATTTCAATTAGCGGGCATGGTTAAGAACATGACTGCATTTTCAACCAATCAGAAGACAGGATTAGTAAAGAATCTTAAAATGAGGTATATAACAATCTATATTGCAATTTCATCAGGGGGAAATATGCGTTAAGAGTGTCACTCTGCAAATGCGGAATGTTTTCTTACGAGACCGGTAGTCCACAATAGTTAAAGTTTAAAAAAGGTCAACGAGACGAACGGAATCGAGGCCGAAAACGTATTGGCCAGAGCCCACGGATGTGATAAAAAAATATATACACATTTGTGGAGAAATAAAAATAGAAAGATCCACGAAACAAAACACATGATTAAAAATCTGTCGATCTCATGGGCGTTTAAACTCCCTTGTTTATTGTACCGTTATCATGGTTATTGAAATATTTTCGAAGTGTCTGATGAGAAAAGATTTTCATCTTCATATCACCACTGTACTTGCTGCCGTGACGGCCTCTTTCTTTCGGCTTTGTCTTTTCGCGACATGATGAAAGTCCAAAGCTCATTTAGATGAAAGATTGGTCTATCGGAGTGATGGTCAATTTTCACGTGCAGGCCGAGACGAAAATGAGAAAAAGACTGAGAGGAAGACTTGTGGTGGTGGAATATTGGAAGAAAATTCTATATTCCGTACTTAATTAATAAAGCTTTCGTGAAATTTGGTGCGTTTTTCAATTTTGCCACCTGAGTTTTGTTTCTTTCTTATATTGTATCTTTCTTCTCATTTTCTCTAACAGTATTTCAACATATTCTTTACATTATGATTTTATTTGTTGTTATCGTGTGTCCTCATGATAATTAACGCCTCGTACAAATCGAAATATTGCTCTCATAAGAAGGATGTCTTATACCAGTTTGCAAACATGTTTAGGGCTGGTTGCTGGTAACGAGTAGGCTTCAGAACAACTTTAACTGAGTCTGATAGAGTGTTGTTTGGCAATTCGCAGCTCAGACTTAGAGGAAACAAAAGTTTCGACTTCTTTCTTCAAGATGTCTTTATTCTTGTCTACTACTATACATCATGTTTGAAATGAAGAGGGGAAACCTGGACATATCTCCGTCTGTTTGTCTATTTCTCCCTGCTTGTCATTGTCATAATCGCACGCGACTACGCTCTAGCTTTCTCCCCTCTCCATATGCCCCTGCTCGAATAACGACAGGTTGCTGGCTTTTCCCTACGCCAAGCTAGAAAGAGCGATGGCATTTGTAGAGGGAGATTTTGGCGGCCGCGCAGACTGAGGAGTTGCGCCCAAACGCCCCGGGGGCAACTCGACGAAACTCCCGGTGTATATCTGACAATACCTAAAGTACACAAAGTCAAGTACGGGCATATACTCTATATACGTGCGACGCGCTATTGCTTGTCCTCGCCCCTCGGCGTAATGGCCTTTTCCTTGACTCTTGAAATATTCATCATTCGTGAACATGTGTAGAAATTTATTCATAATGCCCTCTCGTGAATGTAACCTAATCGTTTAATGACTCTCGAATGAGGTATTCGATTTCCTAAGTAAATAGACCCCAATGAAATGCGATCGGCTATTATTGCCGGTACCAGTTGTAATTGCCCAATGTTTGAAACGCCATGGAGACGGAGGAAAGAAAGAAAAGAAGAGAAAAGACTTCGCACGGGGAAAAATTATGGGGCATTTTAAAGCAGTTTGTACGTAAGAAAAGCGACGTTGCTATTGCTCAAGGGCCCGTTGTATTTCGAGGGTTTTCATTCTGATTGTTTCTATTTCCGAAGAAAATGATTCGATTATAATGACAAAAGTAACAGACATAGATTGGAAACATGATCCGGTAAATTTGCGAAGTCCCATGAAAGAATTATACACATACGGAAAGAGAAAAGACTCAAATACAATTCAACAAAAGTCCACTGGCTTAAATTTCTGAGGAATCTGGCATTCCAATTCCTAAAAGTAATGATACAACATAACAAGAACATTTTGAGATGATTTATTCAAATGTAATACCAACATCTGTCGTCTTTCCTTTGTACTTTATATCCTTCTCACTCCAGAAGCTTAAGAGATTTGTCCAAAGTGGCATTTTACATGTTTGATGTGTTCTAAGCTTAATCCCCTTCAAAAGGACGAAGTATGTCGAGCTCTTGTTACATGTGACTTCCTGCAGCATGTAAATGTCCTGTTCTGTATGCATTCACACCTACGTTATATTAATGTTTCACTTTTTGTACATGTATACAAAAAGAAATGTGATGTTATAACATAAATCCAGCTAGGGGCGATGGCATCATGGGGGAGGGAGGGGGCATCATTTTGTTGCAGGTCTTCCAACTTTCTTGAAAATCTTATCCGTACAACCCCCCCCCCTCCCCCCCCCCCCCCCCTCAGCCCCTTTCTTAATTAATAACTGTCTTTGTGATTTCTTTTCTCCGTCTGAAATACAAAGCCTTATTCCATTGTGAAGGAAAATAGTATCATTAATATTAAAGGGTAAGGAATAAATAATAATTATAACAATAATTTGTCGGCACTCTTTCTTTAAATCTGCAAATGTATAATGAAAACTGCGTTGGATATGAAGAAAGGATTAAACTAATGTTCAAAGGAAATGTATAATCAGTTGGATACCCTGTAATATCTAAAACATTCTTGGAAATATTTCAAACCCATTATAACAGTTATACAAAACTAACTATTTGTTTGTATTATACCTTATACTGTCCAAATTTGTGAATCCATTTATTGTGTGTGAATGAATTGTATTCCCGGTAATTGTTATCTTTATTCTCTGTCATACTTAGGTCTGGTTCAAGAATCGGAGGGCGAAATGGCGAAAGCGAGAACGCAACCAGCTCCACGAGTTGAAGAACGGTCTCGGTGCGGGTTTCAACGGCCTCATGCAACCTTTCGATGACGGCCTCTACTCAGGCTACTCCTACAACAACTGGGCAGCAGCGAAAACCGCCAACCACCTTGGTACCAAGAGCTTCGCCTGGTCGTTGAACACGGTCAACCCGTTGTCGATGACGAGCCAACAGATGTGTTTCAACCCTCCGCCCACGACGCTCAGTTCGACTTTCTCCGCCGCTACCCCGGTCAACGGTGTCGGGCAACAGCTGAACTCTTTCAACAACGCCGCAGCTGCAGCGGCCGTGGGCGCCGCCAGCTACCCTTACGGGTCACCGCCTGGAGCGCCCCCGTACATGTATCGTGAGCCCTGTTCCAACAGCATTGCATCACTGCGCCTAAAAGCCAAACAGCACCATTCCTCCAACGTACCTGGTCTCAGTTATCCAGTCCGCCAGAGCCCCACGCTTTCAGCTTGCCAATACGCTGGTCTCAACGGTTCTACCACATGAGACACCACCAAACAATAGCACAAACTTTTATCGAGAGAATCTGAACTCTAAAAAAGATATTTGGATGTCAACTCAACTTAGATGTATACCATGAAGTCGAAATCGAACTTGAAAACGACGTCGATGGACCTAGAGTCGAAAAGTCGACGTGTATAATTGCATGCTGTTCGTTTTCGTAAAAACATTGCATCCATTTTCAAATCCAGATTGGATTTGTCATCGAACTATGAAGTTATTGATCATCAGTGAAAAGTCTCACCTTGAATCAATGATTCTCTCGTTTGTTTCACATAGTTATTTCATTACAAGCATTATAAAGGGCCCACCTCTATTTAAAAAAGAAGAGTTTTTGTATGTGCATAACATGTTAATGCTTCATAATGTGTTGTGACTTTTATATCGATTGTGTTGATATTTAAGTATTGTATTTTTCAAAACAAATATGAACGCCAAAAATATGCAATGTATTTTGTGGACGTTTAAACCCCCTACAAATATTTTAGGTAGCATGATGTGTATTGTTCTGAACGATTAGGTATCTACCTCCCTTTATTTTGTAAACTCTCTTCCATCTTCTTCACTTGTTCTCCATTCTTCTATGCCCCCCCCCCCCCCGATGATCTCTTTCATTGTTATTCTTTTAAACTCTATAGAACATTGTTCTTTTCATTTTCTTCCAAATACTAAGCTATAATGAAGGTTTACTATTTCGCCCTCCTCATCTGTCTATCTCTATCTATTTTTCTGTCTGTATCTCCCCCTTTCTTTGTGTCCTCTTTCTCTCTCTCTCTCTCTCTCTCTGTCCCCACCTCTCACGTCCTCACTATCCTCCTCATTCTCCCGATGATGTGAGGTCATGAGTACTTTCGCTCAGCGGTGCAACCCTCTTCGCAAGTGTTTATTTTTCGACTGTCAATGTCAGAGCGATGACAAGTCATCGTGTTTAAGGCTGCCGTCCTGACCCTCTTTCGTCATCAAGGCATGGTAGGGTGGAGAGAGAAGGAGACAAAAACGGAGAGGCTGCATGATGGGAAGGGGAGGGGGATACATTTTTAAAAACACAACCCCCATACCCAATGGCGTAGCGTGGGTTGAGCCATTGTGGAGACACTTGCATCATGGGGGAAGGGGGCCAGGGGGTGTTTCACAAAGATCCTAAAGTGAAATTATCTCTAAGTTGGACTTAACAATTATGGAAAGCTGTTAGCATCTTTGAAAATAATTGTAAAAGCATAAAATGTTGATTAAATTCATTCATATTTTCTATTATCAAGGAGATTTCATGTTCTTGATGTGGAATTTATGAAGAGTCTAAAATATTACAATTTTTGCTTTTGAATATATTTTATTTTAAGGCTACAAACGGCTCTACATAGTTTTAAAGTCCAAATTAGGATCTTTGTGAAACACCCCTAGGTTGTATACTGCGGCCAACATGACAGACAAATTGTCAATACCTCATTACCATATCAAAGTGGTCTGGAATAGGTCCAGCCATTATGGGGGCCACGGGCATCCCAAGTGATCGGATTTCCTACTTACAAAATTAAAATAATTAAGAATAGGACTGGGGATGCTATTAAATTTAAATTAAACATGATCACGTAGAGGTAATTTTGTTTGATAACAGTGTAACCTAAGTTTCCTAATTCTACTCGAAATGTGGAAATGATCAGATAAAAGGGAGTGTTCTTTATTAAATAATAACGGCTTCTGAAACGTGTTCCTTGGTCTGTTAAACCAAATATTTGCCATAACTGTCATTAGTATGAAAACGATCAGATCGAAATAGATAACATTTCATTACTCTGGATACAGACAGATGGAGACCCTTGCAGGTCAGTGGTTACATCGCATATCCTCGCCCCAACCGAGCTTCAATAGCAAAGTCGGTATATTTCGTGTTTTATGTTCAAAACTCTACAATTAGCCAATATGCCAACAATTCGACGCAATGTGTACACTGCTAATTATCCAATCATGGTTGTCATGTCACGTCAAAGACCACAATAATGCCTGACGCATTCCTGCGTCAGGCGAATGATGTCTAGTGTTCAACGGTATTTAGGTCTTACAAATCTTAGAGGAACGTTTTCATTTTGTATGATTGTTTGTGCGGGTTTTTTTTACTTCACATAATCACCAGAACATTTTTTTTTATCATACAGAATACTTTTTGTATTGATCTGTTCGATATCCGAAGCATTTCCCCCATTTGAATCATATTGGTAAATGATTAAAAGATATAGAGCACAAAAATCAGCCTTACCATCTTGCCAACTGTCAATTTATCCACAAAATGGCATATTTTGCAAGTTTCTTTCTCTTCTGTAAACTGAGACTGTCAATGTAGATAAACAAAAAATCCTATGCATTTATATTTTGTTAAAGTGACCTCAGTTGTCATTCTTAAAATGTATTCTTTCAGAGTTTGTTATCAAATGTATTATTTAGTTTTGTAGGTATTTGAGCCAAGCTGTTTATGTTGTTGTTGTTTTTTTGACCAGAATTTGAGGCGCCAAGAAATTATCATAGGTTTCATTTGATGCACCAGATAGTAGAGAAAGACGCTCCTAAAACGTTTAGAGTGTAACAAAGCGGATCGTAAAAATCGCACCGTTTCTCAATCGGACGAGGATCATGTAATACTATTCAATTTCGTAAATATGATACCAAGTCCCATTCGAGATAACTTTGGCTTTGTCGGATTCTATTTTATTAGATCCCGCGAACCATTATGACCCGTAATGTGATGTAATATCGAAGCGGTGTCCATTGTTGTAAATCGGGAGTTATTTTTTGCGGTGAAGCCGGGTGATCTTTGAAATCTGTCTGGTTCATATTTGTTTCGGACAGCACCTCATCTTTAGGGTATTTGTGTCGGCGCAAAGAGTCGCAAAGCCGACAAGAAGATTGGCGCATTCAACAAAAATAAGAAGAGAGCCGCTGGTGTCATATGAGAGAGAGAGGGAATGGGTCGCTACCAACAAATATCAATGGATTGGCTAGTGTTCTGGAAGGTTATTATGGGTGAGGGTATAGTACAGTGCTCCCATTAAGGCTAAGAGGCTCTTTTAACAGGATTCGATGCCGGCAATCGATCACGACAGCGAAGTCCATTTCGGAACGTAAGCGGACAATATAGCCTGGACATCCATCAACGCGAGAAGTATAAACACTCTCGTATCCCAAGCCGCCTTTTGGCGGTCCCCCACATTGCATCATTGTGATATTTTCTAGCTGTTTTACCTCTCTCTTTACACTTTTTTGCTCGAAGCCTTCTCTGCGACTTCAAATTAGAACAAAAGTATTGAATGTCATGAGACAGTATTCTGTAGTATCTGTATACCTTACTCGATGATGTAAAGTAGGGCATATCTTATGTTATATTTCGTTCTTTTTTATTGTGTTGTTTCATTGTATCATAGCAGAACCATTTTGTCGTCAAGTCTACATAGAAGAGTGTAGTTTAGTATTTTTTTTCTCATAAATTATAGTTGTTGTTCTGAAATAAATGAGACAATAACAATAGTTGTATATACTCTTTGTTGACTGTTTTTATATTTGGAAAGGAATGCAAGCGAGCAAAGTGTGAGGCAAAAAAATTGAAAGTAGAGATATAAAGAGGTCTGAGTTTACTGAATGTTAATTGAAATATAACGAAGAAAATGATGATGACGATAATGGCGGAGATGATGATGATGATGTGAGTGACGATGATGATGTCGTTGGTGATGCCAATGATGATGATGACGAATATAATGATGATGATAATGTCGTTGCTGGAGATATGATGATGGTGATCATGATAATGGGTGTGGTATGGTGGTATTGGTGATTCTGATGAAGAACAAAAGAGTAAGAATACAAAGAGGATGGTAGCAATGGTGGTGGTATATGATGATGGTGGTGGTGGTGGTGATGATGATGATGATGATAATGGTGGTGGTGATGGTGGTGATTATGATGATGGTGGTGTTGGTAAGGATGATGGTAATAATGGCTGTGGTGATAATGACTGTGTTATGGTGGTGGTGATGATGGTTTATATTGATGATAATTGTGACGATGATGTGGTGATTATGACGATTGTGGTAATGACGCGTATGATGGGGAGGAGAATAATGGCACTATTGGTAAAAAAAAAATGATATTGGTGATGCTAATAATTTTTAAAATCGTGTTGATGATGATAATAAGTATATATTTTTTTTAAATAATTAAACAAGTATATTGTTATAAATAGTACTAATCGCACGATTTTGTGTTAATGGAAAAATAAGAAACAAAACATGCTTACTTATGATGATTGTGATTGCAATATTAAAGCTCAACTGGATTTGTTTTAATGAAACGGAATGTACATTCATGTATTCTCCCGAAAACACTACACGTCAAAATTATTCGATAACTAAAATTCATGGTATTCCTTTACTATAAGCTCCATATTCCCTGCATATATTTTGATGTGAATTTCAGAAGAGACGGCAGCATAAAAAAGGGCTAGAACATATAAGCATTATCATATTGCATTCCAGTATACCTTAGTTTAAATTCAACCTCAAAACCATTTTCAACGGTAAGCTATAATTGTGGGTGGGTTTTTTTTATGGACACGATACACATCTTTAACAATTATTTTGTCATCAAGTAGAGGAAGAAAGATCTGAATATTTGTTATCATTTTTTTTTAACGGAAGAAACGATAGGAAATGCTTGAGATTTAGATATATATTGATTATGAGGGGGGAAAAAAAGCAGTTGTAATTGAAAGCACCCGTGCCTGACGTTCATATAAGCCCTTCACTTGTAGGGAGGGGATGTTTGGGGGAAAATGTACTCCTTTTTGTGAACCACCCACCCCCCCCCCCTATTTTTCCCATATTTCAGTACTAGCCTATAGAAAAAACAGTGACGATGCAGTAAAGCTGATAAATTAATCAAGTTTGCAATACATGAAAATACAAAAAGAAACAAATCCTCACTCCTTGCGGTTTAGGCGGAGGTTATTCACCGACGTTTCTTTCAAAAAGACAATTTAAAAGAGGCGAAAATGAGGAGCGTTAAGATACACGGCTGTTATTAAAGACACAAGCGGCATTGTTCAGATGGTCTTTTGTCGCTGGTTTCAGCTTCGGTTCATACAAGAACCTCAATGTCAGGAGAAAATGGTCCCTAAATTTATCACTGCTACGATTTTGAATAATGTAAGGACCGATGCCGCCAATGAAAATCAATGAAAATTTAATGTAGCTGGAGAAGTGCAGACTCTTAAATTCTACTTTAAAGACACTTAAATGCATGTGTTATTACGGGGGTGCCCATTAGTAGAATAATAGCGCACGCGTACTAAATAGAAATCAAATGCGCTTTGCACGACTGTCCGCCAGCAGTGGGGCGAATTTCGTAGCAAATGATTTATTGCGCGCCGAGTCAGCTACCGAGCTGATATAAAGGCAAATGGTTTTATTAAAATAAAACCTGCACAACTGAAGCAAACGATATCAATCTTAGACACGTGGGGCTTCCACTAACTTTGTCAAACTTGGTTATTTTGTTTGTTTTATAAAGATTCTCTAAACTGTTTTATAAGTTGATACCTATTTAATTACGTCGGTGTAATGCACTATATTATACAGGATGCCCCCCCCCCCTCCCCCCCCCCCCCCCTCCCCCCCCCCCCCAAGAACGCAACACATGAGATTTGCAATTCAACGACATCAATGACATAACTGGTTTCTTTTCGAGTAAAATAACACCAATATCATCAGGTTGGTAAGACCTTTTCATTCTATACAGCTCTTTTTGAGAGAGGGGCGTTTTTTTTAAAAAAAATGTGCTTCTCTTGCAACCGTGTATATAGTCATGCTTGAAACAGCACGATATTTGCGCATGGCGACTTCCCATAGTTTTTGCTTTCAGCTGAGTTGACAAGAGCAGCCATGCAATACAAAAAAACATAATGAATTGTGTCAATAATGTCCTTGAAATTGCAGATCTCAGGTATTATATAAATGTTGCTATTTTCACAATTGAAGTCATTATTATTATACAAACATAGATCATATCAATAAACTGTAAGGTGAATATAATAAATATGATTAGAAGTTTCTACATATTCATTTAGGTTATAGAGAAGAGGATTAAATAACAACTTAAGTCCATGTATCGGAGAACTAGCGAGGAAATTAGAAGAATTTTTTTTAAATTAGAAATGGTAACATATACTTACGTAGTGCACTTGAAAAATGAGAAATAACTCATTGTAAGCTACATTATACTTGTAGGTAGAAGTTCAGTTGTTGTTTGAAAAGCTCTAGAATTGTTTGAGATCTGAGGGATTGAGGGAGGGTCTTTCGTAGGACTGGGTCGGCAGGAGCAAATGTCCTTTCTTCGTAGCTTATACAGAGTGAAAGCAGAATATTTAAACTATTAAACTGGACTGCCCTTGATTAAAATTATTTTAATCGTCAAAAGGGCCCTCTTTTTATAATGAAAATAATGTTGTGGTTTGCCTGCATGTCACATTTATTTTCACTGATGACGAAACGTACGTTGCAAAGATTAGCAGCATTATAATATGCTGATTCATTATTAATTGAAAAAATATGATATCATAGCTCTCGTTTTTCATTGTCGGTAGTGGCATCACTTTTTGACACCCCGAGAAATCTTTAAATCGTCCTGCCGCCCCTGCTTGGCACCTAATGAAAATGAATCTAATATACGGCTCGGTGGTGTAAATAGTTTGACAAGAAATGTTTAATACCAAAAAGGTGAAAAATATAACCCCCCCCCCCCCCCCCCCATGACCACAACACTTTGGCGAAATGGACATACAAGAAATATTGGGTAAGCATCGGTTTATCGGAAAAACACGGGAGCGATGACGGGATCGAGCACGTGCCGGCGCGTGTGGCGTCGAGATCGCACATCAGCATGCTGATAACTCCTCATTTACTTAGAAGGACAAATGCCACTTTTTCTTCCTCTTTCACCTAATTTCATAGATCATTCATTTTTATCTTTACATGCTTTCATATTCCCCCTCTTCGTACATCTTTCACTTGAAATAGTGGTTCCCTTTATCATGGTTTTTCTTTTTTTTTTTCTTTTTTTTTAGGGGACGCATTATTCTTCATGTTTGTCATCATTATTTTCATTTCAATATGTTCAAATTTTGACTATAGCTTATTTTTTCCACATATTTCATGTAAACCACAAGCTCAAGAATTGGTTAGAAACGGAAATACACAATGTATTGATTAACATTATTATCTCATTATACTTGAACAGTATAAGCATGGTGAGTTCTTCAGGGTAGGTAAGTATGACATGCGATAATGAGAATGTCAAGGTTGGGAAATTAAATAAATGCAAAACTTATACAGTATCATATCATCCCCTGGAAAAGTATTAACTATCTATAATTGCTTTTAAAAAATGGAGTTCTAAAATCAATTGCAATATATTCCAGCAATACTCATTTTTTATATACCGTTCCAGAATCCAGCTCATGTTACTCTTAACTTTGTCTTTCTTTCTTTCTTCCTTTCTCTCTTTATTTCCTTCTTACTTCTAAATATATTTTGTTTATTTGCTCAAATCTTTTCCTTTTTTTCTCCTTCCCATAAGCAGTCCCCCTTTCCCACTTCCCAGTCGTCTTCCTTTCCAATTTTCCTTTAAAGCCACCGTACGATTAAGGTCTCATTCTCGCATAATGGATTCTTCTCGCAAATTGAAAACTGCATCCAGCTCGTGATTGTCAGGCCTCCAAACAGTGACGTTAATTTAAATAAATTACAACCGAAACGCTAAACTCGTTCTAATGAAGGGAATATGGTTTACTGATTTCCTGCTATTGCAAACGTTTTCCCATGAATAAATTCCACGGCGCACAAATGGATAAAATACAATCAAGTACTGTATTAGCTTGGGCTAACACAGAGACGATGAAATGATTTATATGGACAATTTAAGTGGTCTAAAACTATTTTTGGTATAGTTTACTTTGTAGGGCCTAAAGTGGTTTAGCTGATAATATCCGGTCCGAACGTCTTACAGTTTCCAGCGTAACCAGCTCCTCCTCTCTTATTTTTCTCATTCTCATTTTCCTCTGTTCATAAATATTATGTCCATATCATCCTCTCTTCTTATTTATCAATACTTGACCCCCTTTTTTTTTTCTCTCCCTCTCTCTCGCTCTCTCTCTCTCTCTTCCTCTCTCTCTCTCTCTCTCTCTCTCTCTCTCTCTTTCTTCTCTCTCTTTTTCTCCCTCTCTCTCTCCATCTTTCTTTACCTCACTCTCTCTCTTTTCTCTCTATCTTTCTCTCTGTCCCTTATTATCTATATATCTATCTCTCTTTACCTCTCTCCTTTCTGTTTGGGTCGGTCTTTTTCTCCCCCCCCCCCCTCTCTCTCTCTCTCTTACTAATTTTCCTCTCGTCCTTAGCTTTCACTTCCTTTCCCTCATTTCATTTATACTATTTTACTTCATTAGTAAAGTTTTGTTATTTTACAGAGCAATTTAAAAGTTGATATACACTACTCTTTTTGCTTTCAATCGTGTCATCTATTTTAATAATGAAATTAGTCCAAGTCATAAACTGTACAGTCATTGTACGTAACGCTACACGTTGATATATTTGCTAAAACCTTTGATCTATCAAAAACACATGATTGTCTGCTTTTTGAGTATATCTCTTGAATCACGATATAACCAGGGCTTGTGAGTTTAAACTCACACATCCCTGATATAACCCCAAATCTTTTCTTATATCCCTAGCTTTACAGTATACAGTTCAGCACTAGAATCATGATTTTACCTACAGTAAGGTTGATTTCATGTTGTTTTGTTTTTAGATTCAAGTTATAAGTTTTGTTAACTATTATCCATTGGCCTTCATCAGTTTCGACATATTTCATTTTAGTAGCTCTTATGACACTGTAGTTATCTAACCGTGCCCATCAGTCACATTATATTTGCTTTCTAGATTCGTTTATCATGTTATACAATCATCAAACACTGATCATACATTATCCACATATCATTCCAAGCATCACGTTCAATTTTGTATAATTTTGTATTTATTCTTAGTCTATTTCCTTTCTTTTTGTATGATCATTATTCCGTTCACAAAGCTATTCATACATCATACTTTCCATAATACCATGCACGAGCTTTACTCTTCTCTCTCTCTCTCTCTCTCTCTCTCTCTCTCTCTCTCTATCTCTCTCTATCTGTCTATCTAACTTTTTGTGGTCTTCTTTTTTCTTTCTTTTGTGTTCTGATTATTATACACGGCGAGGATATAATGGAGGGGAATGATATTATGGTTTAGCCATATTTGGTGGACTATGCAATTCGCGCTGCTCCGACATCCATAAATGTCTGCCGTATCTTTTGGGTGAATCAATCACCATTCTGGCAGCTTGGATCGTGCGTTTGAACAAGAGAAAAGAGATGACAGTAGCGAAGGAAAAAATGACGAGAAGAAACACCATTTCTGAAGTTGTTATAAAGTTGCATATGCCATGTTTACTCACTTTGAGTAAAATATGATATGTCGTTTATATTTTGATTTTGAAGAGCAACTTTGCAATAGCTGTCGTTGTGTTTCGAAAAATGTGAATGATAGTGAAAACGTTATTGTAAGCTTTTTTTTTTTGCAGTTTTGCTTTAACACCACATATCCCCCTGAATCAGGATCGTTTGTCCCATATGACAATCTGATTATAATATCTTCTCTGAACAATTTCTGAATGTTCATGGCGTAAACTCTAACCACAGAAACTGTCTAGAAAACATCTTACTTCTTTGATCCAATAAATCATCACAATGAATTTACCGAATATGACGAAAGCACGTAGTAAAATAAAGAATTACATGTGATGGCGGGTTTACTGGTTATGCTAACCAGTTTCTCTCTGGACAGTTACAGTTAGAGTTTATCGAACGTGAGACATTATTATCTTACCTAATTAAAGATAAACTCCAGTACTGGTAAACAAAAAAAAATTAATTCTCACAGAATCAAACGAAACTTACACTGAATGTTCAAGATTACAAATAAATGACATGTGCCAAACAATTTTGGAAGAAAATGTATACTGGCTGAGTAATGAGCATAGAAAGACAAGGAAATCAAGGTAGTACTAGCCCCGACACCATGTGTGTTGTCCCATATTTAGCTTTCTATGTGAGTGCTTGTTACTTTACCAAGACTCTGTCAAATTTATTATGATTTTGATGACTCCAGAACCTTGCAGTGCACACCAATACTTACATGCTACATGATCAACTGTTTCTGATCCTTTCCACACCTTTTCTTTCACAACGCAATCGCATTACCAGTACTTGGTTTGGTTTGGTTTTATTTTCCGTATAAAAATTCAATACATACAAGAATACAATTTACAAATAATACAAATCAAGAATTAAAAAACGGCTGGAAAGCTCTATTCAGAGCCATTATTAAAATGGCTCTGTTCTTCCTAGAACTAAAGTTTATCTTTAAGCATTTTAGAGGACCGCGTTAAAAGATGCCAAATTGGGTATGTTCGAAAGGGGGCTTTGAGTGGAATAGCAAATCAGATCATTTGCTCCTTTCTATCAGTAAAATTAATGTTAGTTTCGACATACAGAATGTATCAATCTACACGAACACGTAGATATGAAATTATGGAAAGTCAGCGTAATAATCGGGAGCGCCAGGAGTCCAAGTCTGACAGACATGAGCGCTATACAAGTACCAATATTATTATTATTAATCAAAGTAAGGAACGATTTTAATTTGAACTTATTTTCCCCAGGGTAGCCACATGCAGCAGTATTAATACTGCTCTTTCTGCTGATATTATAATTAATATTACATGAGCATTTTTCATTCACTACACCTGGATCGAGTGGGGTGAGCGTCGAACAAGTCTAAAATCAGGGGACCTCATGATTTTATGAGACTCACATGCAAGCTCTCACAAAATACCATAGTGCTCCCACTATATCCAAGCCGATACTTATCGCTTTTTTGTTTATTTCCCCCCGTATTTATCATGGCACACTGCCTTTAATTATATCAATATACGGCATATTATGATACACACAGTTTATACACTGTGTTAATGGCGAACCAAGAAGTCAGGCCAAGGTCAATGAGATTTTTGAATGAATGTTTATCGGTATTAGTGACAAAAACACACAAAGAACATAATTTTTCATCTTGATATCTGCACACAAAAATGAACACATTGAAGATGATTAATTACACCAATCGGAAGGAATGGAGACAGATGAATGAAAGCAGAATGTGAGTAGAACAATTCGGGGAGCGAGAGGGGAGGGAAAGCCTGGAGTCAAATATTTGGCACAGAAGATATCATAATCCATAATTTCTGTTTCCCCTCATGACTTGTTCTGTCAATCCTTTCAAAAAAGAGCCCTGGCACTGCTGGCAGCCCCCCCCCCCCCCCGCTTCTTCCTCTCGCTTGTGCTTACTCTTTTTGGAGCTTGCTCTCTCTCTCTCTCTCTCTCTCTCTTCTCTCTCTCTCTCTCTTCTTTCTCTCTCTCTCTCTCTCTCTCTCTCTCTCTCTTTCTCTATCTCCGTCACCCCCTCTCCTTATCTCTCTTTCTTTCCCTCACACTTATCATAAATCCCTATTATTCTCTCTCTCTCTCTCTCTCTCTCTCTTTCTCTCTCTCTCCGCCATTATCTTTCTCTTTTCTTCTCTCTGTGATCTACAACGATGTAGACCCTCTCTATACAGCTTCCTACCCAAGTTTGAAGAATATCGAAAAAGAAGTGGCGCCAATTTTTCCAGGAGTGTTATGTTTAAAAGTTTTCGATGTAATTGTTCTTTAGAAAAATAAATATCCCATTGTGCTGTATAGTTTCTATTACGTTTATGTAAAATGAATTAATCCATTGCCATATCTTTATTGAATTTTTTATATTCTTAAGAGGCAATTTCAGGTTTATTTTTTGGATGAGCAACGATAGGTTTAGGAGGAAGGGGTCTATCGTCGTTCGCTTGTAAAACTTATAAAATGACGATCGTAATCGATACTCGTCATTGAAATTAGAATCAGCAAACCGGTTGCTTTAATTCGTTTATGTTAAAAAAATGAACCTTTAAGTTATGACCATCTGTATAACCTTATGTATTTGTTTCCATCTGGGTATCCCCCCCCCCCCCCCCCCACATCAACGTCAGCTTTGCTTGGGTATTCGTTCATGTTCATGTCATAGAGTTATGACAAGTTGAAATGATAAATGGGGGTTGTGCGCGTTGATGCGTTTGTATATGGCGCGACTCCCCGGAGCCCACCTTGGCATATTCGGTGTGGCACGCACATGCTAACTTGTATACTCTGATCAACCAGGTAGGAAGGTAGGAGGAGAAAAAAAAAAATTAAAAAATGGATGTTTAGCTTCTCGAGGCAAATGGGAGTACTTGTACGATCCTTCAAATCCTTAAAATGCTATGTTTCAAGAAAATTTCGCTTCCTTCCTCCATTTCATTTCGTGTTCATTTGATTATAACAAGGAAATATATGTCTTTTGAATCTTGAATGTACTTGAAGGAAAAAATGACGAGTAACACTTTTACAGTAGTTATGCATCTGACATTTGCAAAAGACAAAAAATAATCAGAACAAATATATTAGAAAATAGTTTTGAGCCTTGCAAGTGCTGTAACTCTACCAGTATTTAAAATGTAAAGATTACAATCAGGATCTAATACAGGAGTTAGAGTTACGTGAGCTCATGGTTGGATGTTTGACATAATGAAACGCATAAGCGTCTGAAAAAAACACGTAAACCTCCTTGATCACAAAGTATTTTGAAAATTGTAAAGACATGAAAATATACAGATGAAAGATGACTTGTATATAGTCGAAGATAATTAATCAATAACGGGGTTCACTTCAATGTTTTTAATTTCAGAGCACCAAACCATTAATCAAAACGACAGGGTGGTGTCGATACCGGATGATTGGGGACAAGGGTGAAAGAAATGAAAACTGTTCGGCGTTGGAGTGACAGTCTCATGACAAAAACATAGCATGCACAATATAAAGGGATGTTGTTTTCATGAAGCTAGTTTGTGAGCGCCATGAGCGTTACCGCGTGACGGACAAGCGTGCTATACAGATCTTACTTGTATCAGTACAGTATTGTTTCATCATAAATCAAGAAGGTAAAGAGCTGTCAGCATACATCCTCCTCAATAATATCATAACATATTTTACACCGAATTTTGCAAAACATCTTTGTCGAGTTATCTTTCCAGAAGACGAATGATGATCATGTTAATCATGTTAATTGCTGGGTATAGTCCAGAACACATGATTTCACTTCGGTTTCGTTGACTGATACACGACCAGCTCGTTATTTCATTTGTTTCATCAACTAAAATCCATTATGTAATGAAATTTTGCCAAACTAATTAACCATATCATCCCTTCCATATCCGCGATATCTATCCCAGCTATTACCCTTCTTTGCCCATGTAATACGCGTGAGTGTTTCACATCTGTGGGTCATTCTAAGTTGAACATGGCTGAAGAGCTCAATGATTATTGTTTTATTAATTTATGAAATTCACTAACTGGGGGACAGGTTGTGGTAAAATCAATTATTTTATTGCTAATCCTTCATTTATCAAATACATCTGAGGAAGTGTCGTAGTTTAGTGGTTATGTCACCAAACTGAGGATCGCATGGTTCACAGTTCGAGTCCCGCCGTGGCACTAATGACCTTTGCAAGACATTGATCTACATTCGCCACTCTCGACCAGGTGACGTAAATGGGTACAAGGTGGGAATTAGTCTTTTTGTGTAATTATGAGGAGACCGTTAAGGTTGGAGTTACCATTAATATAAATATTACTACATGTACAGTGTAGTAG
>JAVYIG010013544.1:0-46663 GCA_035222895.1 Strongylocentrotus droebachiensis
GATGTTGGTTGCGATATTGGTGTTAAAAATATTGATAAGTTATGATTCTTAATGAGGTTTATGGTGAGAATTGAGATGATCCAATTAATTAAGAGCAAAGAAAGTTTGAAAGAAAGAGGATCTAATATAAAGACGCCTTTACTGTTGATTGGCTTGCTTTATCTAGTGACCTAGCTTTTCGCAGCAACTATCCCTTCTACGCCTCATTTTGGACGCTTTTGTTTCCTTGTTAAATATTTGTCGGTGGTATACACCTTTGTCCATTTATTTACATCTCCCCCTTCCTTGTATTTATGACCGTATTCTTCTATCTTTGTCATGTAAAGTACTGTCTCATCCCGTTCTCGTCTCTGTTGGCATCCCCCTTTCCCCACTATTTTGTAGTTTCTTTTGTAATTACGGACTTGTAATCACTTATTATTCCGAAGTATCATTTGAGGTGTTCACACTTGTACAAGCATTATTTTTTAGTGGACCCCTCTGTTTCCAATATGTATTTCTACATTTGTTGGAAATGTTTATAATAGATTTGTAATGTTTTTGTTGGAAACATAAATAAATTGAAATTGAAATTGAAATATATATACCTGCCCGATGAGAATGCCGACTGTAAATAAAACCTGATGTAGTTGACAAATGGAGCTTTGTCTTCTTTTAGGACTGATGTCTTGGAGATACATGGGGACAACAGTCAAGGAAACACCTGTGTATATAAGTCAAAAAAGCAAAATATATTTTGACGAGGCTTGTGGCGTGCGCCTGTAATCCAGCTAAAAATTAAAGTTAAAAACTGATTCAGCCGAGGACGCAGGTTCGAAACTGAGTCACGTCTTTCGGATGGTGACGTTAAAGGTCGGTCCCCAGATGTAAATAATCAGATCTATCTGATGATATCTGATTAATACAAGTCTGTAAAAACCAAATTACACATATATATATATATATATTTGTCCTACCTACCAACAATTATTTTATGCAATTCGCATTCTGACTATTGAAATACAATTATTTGTAAGAGGTGAGAAAAATAATTTGTAACATGGCACTTAACAAAGATGTATGCATTAAATTTTATTACATTAATAGACCCTATCCGATGAAAAGACAACTTGATATAAATGAAAATCTGAATGAATGTAGAATACGAATATAAAGGAAAAACAAGTATTTACCCTTTCATTATTGCATAAAAGCAAATTAAAACCTCATTTTTCGCACCCTTCCAAATTACAGGTCAACAGTGGTCAAACTTCCAGAAGTTACAGTGACGACATAACTTGTGGACCCGATATATAGATGAAGCGATGAGCTGTGCTTAATCAATGAAAGTCATTGTGAATATGCCTAATCCACATAAGATGATGTCATCAAGTCGACAGCAAGTTTTTAGGTCGACAACTTCGATTTTTCAAAGCTTTAAATTTTGAGTTTTCATAGAGCTGATATTCCAAGACAGACACTAGAGTGGCATATAATTGAGATTATTGTAATCTCTGGCTTATAAACTTTCCATTGATATATGATTTATTCATATCATTTTTCAGTTCGGACATGGTCTTTAAGAAAATGGTCTAGGCCTATTCGGTAAAAATGTTGTGCTTTGCTCACCAACGTCGAAGCCTTTCACTGCCCGACCAAGTATAAGGATTTCAGGAGATCCAACGGCTTGGCTGCTTCCCATCAAGAGACATGTAATAATTGATATCACATTGTTACCAATCAAAGTTCGGCTCCTGCGAAAACAAACAAAATATCTGGCTGCATTGTTTAACGAGCCTCGGACAATCACTCCAATTTCAACAAAGGAGAGATTTTAGACGACAATCAAACCAGAAATATATATCACAATTTATAAATAGGTTGCGTTCAGTTAAACTCTATTCATGTGTAAAGTTATTGTATTCTGTTTTACCTTCGATTAATTTTACGATTATCCTCACTCTACGGACAACAATATAACAATCAAAGTATAAAACCCAGTCATTTCAAATGACAATTATTCATTCATTGTTGATGTTGACCATACCGCTAATATCAACTTCTTTAAAATACAAATATTATCGTTTTATCAAGACATGATGCGTCGTATCTATAGGCATATGTTTCTTCGTTTACTTAGGCTACAAATATTATATGATGATGATCATTATGGTAATCATGACTATTACTTCGTAATCGACAGTGACATAATCTTCTTTTCTGGACAAAATAGAAAATGGCGTGTCCAGAAGTGTATAAATATGGTAGGGGAGGGGGGGGGGGGGGGGTCCGGGGGAGGGCGAAATCCAGACTGGGTGTACCTGTGCTCCCTTACTGGCACTGCAAGTAGAATAACATTTGCTGGGCCTTCAACGGGGATCGTAGGCCTACTGAAAGGCCACACCCTTCCAAACTAGAGCTGACTCACCTGCCGAATTTCTTTGACCACTTTGCACCAGCGAAGGCACCAACAACTCTCCCGACACAGAACACCGTTATAGTCGCAGCCCACAGCCAAACCTCTCCGTATTCACCTAATGATGAGCCATAGCGATATACGTTGGTCTGGTTGTAAAACTCCTTCACAAACTGGGCAACGAAATAACAAGGATTAGTCAAGAATAATTTCCATGAAAACAACAACAAAAAGCAAACGCATGTGGTATATCCCCAGTATACATCGGAAAATAAACCTGTCACGGAATAAATATGTCAAGGCAAGTATCTGTAGACAAAATGTGAATAATGCACCACCCAATAGTTAACTAGGCTCTGATTTATCATCCTTGTATAATTCTAATGTCCTTTTTATCAATTTCTTCTTTATTTTCATCATGATCGTCCCCATCGCACCACCACCACCACTACCACCACCACCACCACCACCATCATCATCATCATCACCACCGGCAGGCGCGGATCTACGGGCGCCCCCCCCCCCCCAAAAAAAAAAAAGGGGGAAAAAAGAAAAAAAAGAAAGAAAAAAGAACGCACGCTGGAGAGAAACCCTTTCAAGTGCAAATATTGTGAGAAGATATTCAACTCATCTGGTAACTTAACCAAACACATGATAACTCTGGATATAACTGTGTATTAAACTGTTACTTGATTTAAAAAGACGTTATCATGCACTGCTTTTTATGGTCTCCATTGTGTTAATAGATGCCAGGAAAACATCACTTACGGGGTTCAAATAAACACCCCCCCAAAAATCAGCTCGCCGCTTTGCGGCTCGTGGACGATGCTCCGCATCGTCATTATTTTGGTCAAACCCCCCCTTAGCAAAAAGCTAGATCCGCCCCTGATCCAGCACAACAACCATCATCATCATCATCACCAACACCACCATCATCATCCTCACCACCACCACCACCACCACCACCACCATCATCATCTTCATCATCATCACCACCACCACAACCATCATCATCATCATCACCACAACCATCACCACCACCACCATCATCACCACCACCACCACCACCATCATCATCACCAACACCACCAGGCGCGGATCCACGGGGGGGGGGGGGGGGGGCCGACGGCCCCGGCCCCCCTTTTTTTTTAATTAAAAAAATTTAAACAAAAATTAAAAAAGTTTTATACTACCCCCCCCCCCCCCCCCCACTGAGCGAGATATCGGTAGGCTCGATTTCCACATTTTCGGGGTCATATACCCCAAAAAAGTGATGCTCCACTACCCCCCCCCCCCCCCCCCACTGAGCGAGATATTGGTCGGCACGATTTTTCACATTTTCGAGGTCAAATACGAGAAAAAGTTATGATCACTACCCCCCCCCCCCCCCCCCCCCACTGAGCGAGATATTGGTCGGCACGATTTTCACATTTTAGGCCCCCCTACCGGCAAATCCTGGATCCGCCCCTGATCACCACCATCACCATCATCACCACCACCAGTCCACCACCATCATCATCATTATCACCACCACCATCATCATCACCACCGACAAGGCCACCATCATCATCATCATCATCACTACCACCATCATCATTGTCATCCCCATCATTATCATCATCGTCACCACCAGTCCACCACTACAATCATCATCATCACCACCATCACCATCATCATCACCACCAGTCCACCACCACCATCATCATCATCATAATTCTTCCGTCTTCTGAAGAAAAAAAATCCTCACTATTTTCACCCGCTCTCTCTCTCTCTCTCTATCGCTCCCTTTTCTCACTCTCTTTCTCCCTCTCTTTATCTGTATCCGTCTTCCTAAATGTCTTATTTTGTCTTTATCTTTCTGTCTCTCCCTCTCTATCTACCTCTGTCTGTATGTCCGTCACTCTGCCTCTGTGTATTTCTTACTTCTCTGTCGCTTTATGTCTCTCTATCCATGTCTGTCTGTCCGTCTCCGTCTTTGTATGTGTGTCTTTCTAATTTCTTCACCGTCTTTGTATCTATCTCTCTCTCTCTCTCTCTCTCTCTCTCTCTCTCTCTCTCTCTCTATCTCTATCTCTTTCCTTCTCACTCCCTCCCATCCATCCTTCCTCCCTCCCTTCCCTCTCCTCCCTCCGTCACCCCCCTCCCCCCCCCCCGTTCCTCCCTTACCTGTGAGGGCCCAGTGATTACTCCGTAGTGATATCCACTTGTCATCGAAGACCCGATGACCAGCGTACAAACGGTTAGCACAAACCACACAGAGAAGTCCTGCACCAAAAGTAAAACATAATTTATTCAGTTTTGCTATGAAATTTGTGAGAAAAAAGGTATTTAAGAACAAAGAGAACAAGCAAAGGAGGGTGATGGTAAAAAAAACTTTAAAAATCCATGGAATGGTGCAAGAATAAGAACGAGAGAGAGATACATTGTATTTATTAATTATATAGAGAGAAATAGAGAGAGAGAGAGGGAGAGAGGGAGAGAGAGAAAGAGAGAGAGAGAGACAGAGAAAGAAGAACAAAAATCAGAATACATCGAATGGAGAGAGAATAACTAGAAGAGAGAGAGGGTGGGGGCGGTGGCAAAACGGATAATTTAAGAAAAGGGGGATAAGAGTAGATCAGACGAGACAAGGCGAAGGCAAACAGCCTAGCCAGTAGAATTCCGTAATATATTATCATAATTATATATTATATGAATGTACTTTTTTTTCAGAGCACGTAATCGAAAGATCATTTACAGATGTAGGCCCTATGTCTCATGATTCATAGTTTCTCTTCAAAGGAAATTTATCTTCCAATACTCCAATATTGACATGATATAAATTAATTACATCATTAACATTATCATACCCTACTCTCGGGTGCCAAATATATTTGCAAATTTTTCTGTTTGCTTTTACATTAGATCACGTACACAAAAACTATGATAATAGAACGACTAAGATCTTAGCTTCCGCTCATGTAAAAACAAGAATAAATAGACTCGGAGGGAAACTGAATGAAATCGGAAGAAATTTACCAATGCTTTTTTAGATAATGATTCGCCTGCAAGCCGCGTCTCGGTGAATTGCGCATGTTTCTGTTTGCTTTTACATTAAAACACGTACCAATAATAACATAAAAACTAAGAACTAAGCTTACGCTCGTGTAAAAACAGGAATAAATGGAGGGAAACTAAATGAAATTGAAAAGAAATATACCAATGATATTTTAGATAATGATTCGCCTGCAAGCCGCGTTTAGGTGAATTGCGCATTTTCTGTTTGCTTTTACATTAGAACACGTACAAACAAAATATGATAATATAACAACTAAGATCTGAGCTTCCGCTCATGTAAAAACAGGAATAAATAGAGGGAAACTAAATGAAATTGAAAAGAAATAAACCAATGCTTTTTTAGATAATGATTCGCCTGTAAGCCGCGTTTCGGTGAGTTGCGCATTTTTCTGTTTGCTTTTACATTAAAACACGTACCAAATGATAACATGAAACAACTAAGATCTTAGCTTCTGCTCACGTAAAAACAGGAATAAATGGAGGAAACTAAATGAAATTGAAAAGAAATAAACTAATGCTTTTTTAGATAAATTCGCCTGCAAGCCGCGTCTCGGTGAATTGCACTTTACTCTAACAGTGCACAACGCGTGGAAGCAAAATCAAACAAACTCAAACAAATATAACAATAGTCTTTAATTCCGGAACACCGGGCAGACAGTGAGATTACAAATGATGAACCCTGAGAGCTTTAGAGCAAAGAAAGAATTATTAATAAAGGTAATGACATCAGCCATTGCACTGCTTTCGTTATCAAAAGTAAATAGACTAAAGATTTTATACATACAGTGCAAATATGATACCGTGATAAGTGTTGTGTAGTATTAGTAAAACCTTCCGCCGTATACAGCCGCGTGGGATAGGCCTATAACAACACAGGAATCTTGCGATATATTGTTTAGTGGTGTCATTTGATTAAATTAGTATGATTCTTGCAAGAAATTTGATGGGTTGAATGCCCGTTGAATGATTGCAGACGATACTGCATCGCGTCGGTACTGTATTTACAATGACAAGAGTCAATACCTAAACTTCTTTTTGTGTACCCTGATTTGTAGTTTGATTAATTCTATATCAATGCGATGTAATTTGATCAGAATAGTATTATGATTCTTATACGCAGACGGGATGAATGATTATAAACAAACAGAATCGCATCGTTACTATACTTAAAATGACATAACATGCATCAATCTCCTTTCATATGTGTTCGGCCCTCCATAATATTACAGAAACTTTTAGATAGTGATCCGGTGAAAGATTACGTATTTAAAATTGTTTCAAGTATCAAGTACGTTGTCATAAAGTTGATGACTGCTCCTGCTACTATGTTGTTTACTCTCTCAATATAGGCCTACAGGAGTGAACAGAAGAAAATATTATAATATCATGATATTAACATATACATTTGCATCTTACCGACTGAGGTGCCATGATGATTATGAAGATAACTATTATCGTAGAACGGGCATCATTGATGAAGAATGCTCTTTGGTATATAATCTTGACCCAGAACACTCGAAATAATGTTATCGGTGTTTGCACTGTTATTAACCAGTCTCGCAACTTATTCAGGGTGCACTTCCGTTCCTCAGTCAATGTTTTCTTTTAAACACTAGCAAAACACCCCGGTAAAAGACGTTGTCAATCATAAAAAAGATGGTAATTCTTCTCCCCGTTGAGCAGTTGGTGTGCAGAAATCTGCCACAAAGTTGGTCAACACTAATGTCGAATCTCGCACTTGAAAGAAAATGAGATTCAGCAATCTTGATCTATACGGAGAACATCAAAAGCGAGGTGCTTAATTATTAGTGATCAACTTTTAACTGTCGGAGTCGGTCTGTACATTTCGCGTCGCTGACAACTACAGTAGGCATATACCTTATACCGAATAAATTCACATCCACCAACTTGTTCCAACACGCCATATGAATTTAGTTTTCCAACTTGCACCCATAATGAAAGAACGAGCGTTGCAACACAATAAGGGAACACCAATCAGATTTAACAACAGAAAATCTTTTATCTTCTGTGAGAACTAAAGATTTCCCAAGCACTGCCTGCAATGCATGATATATTTCATATAACGAACAACGTGTGACTGACGATATTTGTTTTCTACCACAAATAACTTTTGTATTGTCAATGGGTGCGTAGATAGATCACTGACAATGCAAACGTTCCAATGCACATGCCGTTTACGGTCAGATTTCACTAATACAAACAAAGATAAAGGAAACGATAGCGAAACAAGTTATGATATATAATCACAAGGTCGGATTTCACAAATAAAATATTGAAAACGATAATAAAACAAATTGTGATTACAGTTATTTTTGATTTTTCTTTCTTTCTTTCTTCTGCTTGATAAGTTATACGCACAGTGTGAGCCATTTTTCTATAGTTGTGAACTATATTTTGTTTAGTTTTCTGCTGTTGACATTTTTCTCCCGTCATAATATATTATATCCACAATACGTCCTTTCACGTTTTAAAGTAGTTTCTACGATTCGTTTGTTCAGGGCCATGTGAACAAATCACCGCAGTGCAAGGACAACACTACCTGGGGCTGGGAGTCATGGGACCAAGATATTCACAATTGCAAAGTCAAGTGAGTGTGTGGATCGGCAATTTGCTTGAGCTTTTATTTATAAAAACCTCAGTCGTACCGCCAAACGGACTCCGACTGATTTGTTTGCCATTGGGGGTAATGTAATTGTTCGTTCGGTCTGGGGTCGGTCTGGTGTCGGTCTGATGTCGGTCAGGTGTCTGTCTATTGTCGGTCTGTCGTCGGTTTGTTGTCTGTCTGGTGTCGGTCTGTTGTCGGTCTATTGTCGGTCTGTTGTCGGTCTGTTGTCTGTCTATTGTCGGTTTGTCGTCGGTCTGTTGTCGGTCTGTGGTCGGTCTGTGGTCGGTCTGGTGTCAGTCTGCTGTCGGTCTGTTGTCGGTCTATTGTCGGTCTGTTGTCGGTATGTTGTCTGTCTGTTGTCGGTCTGTTGTCTGTCTGTTGTCGGTCTATTGTCGGTCTGTTGTCTGTCTGTTGTCGGTCTGTTGTCGGGCTGTTGTCTGTCTGTTGTCGGTCTGTTGTCGGTGTATTGTCAGTCTGTTGTCGGTCTGTTGTCGGGCTGTTGTCTGTCTGTTGTCGGTCTATTGTCGGGCTGTTGTCTGTCTGTTGTCGGTCTGTTGTCGGGCTGTTGTCTGTCTGTTGTCGGTCTATTGTCGGTCTGTTGTCGGTCTATTGTTGGTCTGTTGTTGGTTTGTTGTCTGTCTGTTGTCGGTGTATTGTCGCTCTGTTGTCCGTCTATTGGAGGTGGTGGGGGGGGGGGGGGGGGGGGGGGCTCCCAGACCTAATGGGACACCATGTACGTGTTCATATACGGTGATAAGGAAAATAAACAGACGTTGGCGTCAAGAAAATGGGAACAGCAAAACTCTAAAAAGGCAATAAATTATTTCAACGACTCCCGTGCTTATAATATTAGAGGTGTTGAAAACGTGAAAATATACCGACATTCACGAGAACTGTTGATCCGAAATCGTGATATTCAGTTTGATATCTACATTCCTTGGCGTGTTATTGTCAATAAAAGTTAATCTAGTATAAAAGAACAAAGAAAGGTGATTATAATCTCTCTTTTCCACTCCGTTTATTTCTCAGATCTCTTGTTCATTTCCCTCTTTAGAATATCTAGGATATCTCTTTCTGATTATTTCTCCTTTTCCTTTTTAGATTTATTTTTTATTCTCATTTCGCTCTGTAGAATAGTTCTCTTTCTTAAATATATTCCTCTGTTTCTTCTCTATTTCACTAAAGCTTTCTCTTTTACCTTTATTCTTCTCTCAGACACACAACATAAAAGAGAACACAAACGTGGGCGATTCATTTTGAAACTTACAGGTTTTTTTGTCATTTATTCTACAGTAAAATCGTATCATACCAATTGTATATAATTCAATGCGACAGCGTTAACCGTCTGGCCATACGCGTGCAATAGACTGGAAACTGTACAATGCATAATAATAGTCAGACATTCGTCACAGCTTCAAAGGTTTTCTTCTTCGTAAATTCATAAAACCATGCTGTGTTTTGTCTCTACATCTTCCATCCAGTCATTTATCGTCATTTATTAAAACAAGTTATTTATGAAAGAGTATAAGAACAATCTGTACAAGATGAATCTGAATTGGCAAGGCATTATACTACATTCTCAAAGTGTTACAGAACGTTGTCCATCCAAGGAATATTAAAAAAACAATTACAAAATCCCCTCCCAGCTATGATTAAACAGAAATGAAAGTAATAGGACAAACACAAAGAGGGGATACACGGAATCAGTACATGCAAAAACAAAATTTCCTTGTGTTTCACGGACTTGTACAATGCTCATTTGGATGGCAGAACATTAACTTGAGACTTACAATATTACTTAATGACAGTTTCACAGAGTCAATTAAGAAACTAAATTGTTTGAATGAGATACTTATTGAATCAACTGTAATGGGTGGCATATTCATGTAAACTGAACATTTACAAAACACCCTACCTTTAGAAACTTCACAATAAATACTTATAACTGTCGAAGCTCACGATCAATCAGCAAAGAACAATGGATGAGCTCATTTTTACTTTTTGCATTCCTCCCTTAAATAAATGCAGCCAATATTTTCCTAATTACATGCACATGCCAATAGCATTTTAATCGTTCCTTCTCGCGACGCACACACCAAAAACATGGTGAAAATAAAATCTATTTACAAAAATATCATCTGAAGAGTTTAAATCGAATCGCCGCAAACCCGTTTCCTCGCGAGAATTGAAATCCAATAAAACAATAATTCACCTCCAGGTCAATCATCCCCAAATTACTCATTCTATGATTAATACATTATTAGAGAATTATGCTTTGTTCCTTATATTACTTTGTGATTACCTAGTTATATTTAAGTACGCTACACTCTACCAGGAGTGTTCTTATCCTTCAAACATGGACAACTTTTTTGTAATTTGCAAAAGCCATAATTCAAGTTTGCATCTGGGTAAAAAAAAATATCTGACTCTATCCACTCTCCTAACACATCCTAATGGATAAAATATTACATCATCTGCAAATATAGCCATCTCTACTCTAATTCCGTCATGATAAAAACCTACTCAGATATTGTCTGTTCAGCACCAGAAGGGGATTAACGCTGTGTGATAGTAGCAGGATTAATGCCCTTCTGGCTCCAAACATAACACTATTCTTTCTTAATTTCATTCTGACCCAACCCTCCCCAAATAAGAATACAAGTCTTCAATTCGCAAACTGACGGGTACAAAAGCACTGAAAACCTAAATTGAAAGACGATAAGCTACGAGATCCAAGCAAAAAATATGATGAGAAAATACATCATCTCAATTTGGGAGTCTGGAACTTGGGACACATTTTTGGATGCATTTCCAGAAGGGATGTCTGCATTCCTGTTCCGTTACATCGTTTAATTCACCTTTAGTTGTCTCGGTACCTGCCCGAGAGAGTTTTTTAAGATTTTCCCGATCGCAAAGACTTCTGAACATTGACTTAAAAGGGGTCATACAAGGTCATTGTAATTGCCCTTTTTTGTTATAAAGTAGTTGCGATCACGTTTGTTGCGATAAATGGCATTTTTCACATTTTAAGTACATTTTCATTCATGCTCATACGGGACAATGAAGTAATGCATTAAGAAGGTGGGACTCCATTATTTTCTCATTTTTGCAGATGATATCAAACTTGAAATGCACCCATTTTCTACATTTCATATTAAAGATGCCAAGGACAATAAATCCCTCAGACTTAACAGTTAAGTCCTTCTGAGCAGCTGAGCAAGCTCTCTTTGCTTTCTTTGATCAGCAACTGTTCTCTCAATTACTCCCTTCATAATAAATACAGAAATGGCTTCAAACATAACATAATTTCGCCTCAAAGTCCAGTAAATTTCCTTTTGATTATTCATGTATTTTTTAGATATTCCTAGAGCATACATTTTCTTCATCTCCTATTCACAATTCAACTCTTATATTACATTTAGTCACAAATGTTTATAAGATTTCTCTTAAAAATTTAGAATGTGAATACATTTTTCTAGATTGATCCGCCACATGATTGAAAAACTACCAAGTATTTAAATTTGAGTGAACTCAACTACAAGTCATCCATCTCTTTTACCAAAATACCATAATTTGTAATAATCATCTTGGAACTACAAATACTGTATTACTGGTAAATGCACATAATTTGGAGTTAATAAGCAAACTCAAATAGCAAAAGTGGCATATAATATTCACTCTATGATGACATCTTGACATAAAGTTTGCAACCAAATTTGTGTGATTGGTAGAGGGACATATTTATAATTCATCAAATGATCTTAACCAATATTTGATTCCTTTTAACTGCACAAACACAACCTTGGGATTCATTCTACAAACTCCTGGGTTTTGAGAGAGAGTAAAATTCATATTGTGATGACCACCTATCTATTCACAGCATTCCAAAGGGATTGGGAGAGGAGTACTCTTACAAAAATCCTTCAAAGATTTACAAAGTCTTAACCTTGACAACATTTTACCATCTAGAAAAACAAACCCTGCTACATTTTTATATAAGAGAATAAAAAAGGGAACAAACGTCTGCGGACTCTGCACACATAAACTCATTGACTACAACTCTCCTTTTCATGAAGCTACTTTTTTTCATTCAAAGATCCTAGAATTCTAAGGTTATTTGGTTTTACTCTTAGCCGCAAAATGGAAGACCTTTAATTCCTCTGTCCACCTCTCCTTCTTATCATCGACTTTAATTATGTCCACATTTTTGATCAGGTACGTTTTATTCATTGGTATTGTATTGCATAAAGCACTACGGCTGGAAACACGCAGCGAAAAAAGCCACTAGCAAATATAGTGAAAAGAAGACGTAAAGTTTACCAACAGCAAACTTATGAAGACTTAATAAAATGGCTGGCAAACTGAATCGCAACATTCTATTTTTACAACAACAGCTTCAAGCAAAGAAAAATAATCACAGATACAATATTTAAGATATGCAGAAACCTACACATAGCTATGTGTATACTTGGCAAACTAACTGAAGTTCTTCCTCTACAATTATGATGCATCCCAGATCAGGGCCAATTTTTACCGGTCAAAGATAACTTAGTATTTCTTTCAAATAGAGAGATACATTGTAATGTGACCTTGCATGAAAATTGGCAAACACTGATCTTTTGGCATTTTAGGTTTCTTGTAAATAGAGGGTGGGAGAAAGTATACCCTTAAAAAGGAGGATTATAAAGTGGTAGCAAGGTTAAAATGAGTTGAACAACGTTACCTCATAACAAAGGTTGCAACGACTTCCGAATACATTATCAATCGTTTTAAAGGCAGGTTTCAATATACAAATGTACACAAATACATATCTGTACAATATGCTCAGTCACTTTCGCTCACATACATGTACACTATACATGCCAAGCTGTATATAGTCGGCGAGAAAGATAAGAAACGTGGCATTTGAATCGTCGCCGTACGAAAAAACACCAGAACGCATCGTTGCGTCACGGTTCAAGGGCTACACAACAAGATTAAAAAGATATACATGTATGCATTCTACAGACTACAAATTAAATAATAAATTAATTCAAAAATAGCATAATACTAAGACAAATAAGTTTCTACATAATTCATAGAGAAAGTTACATGTTAGTATAGGTACAGTATACATACAATACTCGGATACAATTTTCAATGTACAATGAAAAAGAAAATAACTTTTTGTTCAAAGGTTATCACAATATTTCGCATATATCATTTAGCATAAAAAAGAAATAAGTATCGAAAACAAAGACCTAATATAAGTCTGAAAGCAACTTATAAGCGTGAGGTATCAGCAATGATTACAAAAAGGTTTGGTGTATTAAGCCTTGTTTTCTACACGCTCAATCTCTAATATATATTAAGGTTAAAATTGATTTTGTTTTCAAGGATACCATACCATATTTTCTCCATTTGTTCTAGTATGACCAAAGCAAGATGAAACTGGTTCGCGTAAAACCTCATGGAGAAAACCTTTCAGAGCCTCACAATTTAAGACTGATCATGTTGTGGCAAATTCTCACCCATATCTACTGCTCATCATCCATTGTCAATTCGTCATATCGCAATTTAGAGCTCCGTTATGTCGAGTCCAAAGAACCTTCAAGGGGAGTTTTTCAAGGCTTCACTAACTACCGTGTTCATACTTCTCAAGGCGATTGTTTTCAAAGTCTACACAAACGCTCAAAAATCGCTCGAACATGTCTCTTGACAGCTAGAAGGGCTCTAAATCTGTGTTGTCTTCGAGTTAACGACCTTCTGGCTCCAAGCGGACGATATCTTGGTAACGCTTCTAAAATTAACCAGGGAATGAGCTTAGAATACATACATATACAACTACACTTGTTGATCTAGAAAAAAGGGAGGGATGTACAAAAAAGTTAAAAAAACAAACTTTCCAACATGGCCCTCTTGGCAGTGGTCCTTTTGTAAAAAACATAATAAGCATACCTGAAAAGTAAGGTATAAAACTCTCCTCTACTATATTCATATGATAAGTGGTTTGACACAATACTCTTCAATTTTTGTTGTTGAAAAGATGATATGATTATACACAAACACAGGATGCTCGGTCTGGCGTGATTTAAAAGTTGTTTGGTGTATTTTGCATAATAAATCTGGTTTCCCAACCGCAAAAAAAACATCAAAGAAATAGATTTGATCATCATCGCTTTCTTTCACAAACCAGCCAAATTTGGTTTGTCTTTATACACCTCTAGAAAGGAAATATCAGTTGTCTCTTACAAAAGCACACATGGAAATTTGTTTATGACAGTGCTTACGTAAGAAAGAAACGAGTCAGCAACAACTTTGGCAATGTTTTTCTTCTACGAATGGACCATTTTTGTTATCCCTAAGATATCTCCAAGGGCATATGATGCGCAGAGGTTGAAAGCAGAGTGTGTATTTCTCTGTGCTCTCTTTGCTCCTTGCAAGTTTCCCAGGTCACGGGAAGAAATACATGTAGGATGGTGTTTAAGGAGATGATGTCTTTGGGGATGTCCTCTCAGGCAGTTTGTGCGTTGCTTCAGTGGTGTCCCATTACATGACATCATTGTCCATCTTACTGCAGTATGTGGCACTCTTTAGGACCTCCATCCACCTGTACATAGAAAAAGCAACAAAAAAGAAGGAATAATCAGAATACTCTTTACGGGAACAAAGGATAAAGGCCAAAGGTCAATTGAATGATGTACAATAAGGATGTTACATTATTGATTAATGATAAGTGACATGTAGCCTCATTGTGATGGTAAAATTTATTCTCAAGGAAATGCATTAAAACCCATTTAAAAAATGAAACAAGCGTTTTAACTACAAATTGAAAAAACAAATGAGATATATTCAAAGAATGGTTCAAAAACTTGGCTCACAGAGGAGGGCTCAGGTAACCTTTGTGCTTAAAGAAGTCACCCAAAGAAAATTCACAACAACTGATGATTATGGACAAATTATATATGGATGGAAAGATTTTCTCTTGAAAAACATGAATAATTTGCTGAAAAATCATATAGATATCATGGAAAGGTATAAAATGTAATTGTGTGGCTAGCTGTGTCTCGCAAGTGACGTCACAAATCTTGACGCTCTAGGGAGGACTGCTGAAGGTAGAAAATCTGGATCTCAAATTAACATTTTTGAGAGATGATTACTGCCTTGTTGTATTTAATCAGTAAGGTTTCCGCTTCACAATGAAATGAATTTTGAATCAATTCAAAACACTTTTGATTCTTCGGGTGACTACTTAAAAAAAAAAAAACACTACAGGTTGCTTACCTGCTGAATGTGTACTCGCTCTCTGCCCTGAAAAAGTAGACGTGTGTCTTGAACTGAAGCTTGAAGACGTAGTCTTTACGGATATCATCCTCTTCCACTGGGATCATGACGGAGTAACCCAGGAGGGGAAGGCTCGCTAACGGGTAGTCATCCTAAATGAGGACAAGAACAAAATTAATTATTATCCTGATTATTATTTATTTGGCATGTCAAACAATCAATAGAAGGTACAGGGAAACCTACTTTAGTGACCACCTGTCTACAAAGACCACCTGTCTACAACAAGCACATTTTTTTGTTTCACTTGGGCAGTCCCTGTTGACAGGTTTGACTGTACAATAGAAGGGCACATGGATACAAAGTATGAAAGAATAAAATTGACTTCCCCTTCTACACCTCTCGAAGTTGCTTTTCTACCGGATGATGGATATAAATTGTAAAAAGGATTAATGACACAAATATTAAACTAGAAGTGAAAGGCTGGCCAACAGGTAGTCATCCTAAAAGAAGTTCAAGCAAAAATGAATAATTACGGTAAATTTAATCATCGATACAAAAATGGTAAAGATGATGATAATGATGAAGATGGTGAAAACAATGTGAACAAAAACAGGAACAACACCACCACCACCAACAACAAAGTGAATACTACTACTACTATACTACCAACACTATTACTACTGCTATTACTATTTATACTACTACACTTCTACTATTACTACAACAGGGGTGAAAATGAGCACTAAGAACAAAGTTTTTTTTCTTCTCAACAGACTCTACAGTTTCTTTGACTTAGTGTACATTATTTGTACCATTGTTATCTTACTGTTTGTATTATTATTTGTATTTGAAATCATTTTGTTTACAATAAAGAAATAATAATAATGACTATACAAAATCAATAGACATACCTGATGGCTCTTGTAGAAGAAGAGACAGAAGTTTGTGAAGACCACCCAGAGCTTCTGCCATCCGTTGCTGTTCTTGAATTTACGCAACAAAAACCCACTCAGCTGATTCTATAAAGGAGATAACAATAATTACAACATTTATAATGTGCACATATCCACTCCAGGGGAAGCTCAAGGCACCTTAACAAATTTTGGAAATTATTACCCCGGCTTTAGCTGTGCTGCCATTACGGCACCCTAGCATTTCAAGGAATAATTCCTGCCAGGTACCCATTTACATCACCTGGGTTGAGTGTGGCAAAGAAAAAATTCAAGATAAATAGTAGATCTAACAAGCTAAAAGCCTATGTTCATGTACACTGTTTCCATTTCACAGAGGGAATAAAGCATAAAACTGGCATGAATCAGGAAAACAAAAATTGATGTTATTTAAAAGCATGATTTGACTCAGTGTTTGTTTTCTTGCATAATTGACACCGTTTCTAATTTAAATGATTTTGTTTGTCTTCCGTCTTCATCTGTTACATACAATATCATTTGAATACAACAAAGATTTTCTATATACAGTGAGGCGCGATGGCTCAGTGGTAGAGCAGTGGTCTGGTAACTGGGAGGCCCTGGGTTCAAAACCTATTTGATGGCATTGATCCTCATTGCCAAGTCCCTTAAAGATGACTTAAAGCCATCAGTCCCCTGGTTGCTTTCTTAGCAGTCGGGTAAAACAAACCAACCAACCAAGCTTCCTCATCTGGGCATAGTATTCAAGAGATTAGATGTCCAATATAACATCACAATTTTCCATAAAGCTATTCTCAATTTGAAGCTATCTCTCACTTTTGTGCAATATTCAATGTAGAGACTTTATGATGTAAATGTACTGGGAGAAGCTAGTGCTGAGGCACATGCCTCCGGGCAACAGTGTTGCGTTTCACTTTTGCGCATCCTGACCTACTTGATGCTCCCACTCCTTTTATTTTCTCATTTTCTTATCATGTATTTTTCCCTTGCCATTGTTTTTTATCTGTGCTTTTTTATGATTGGTCAAATAAATAATAATGATAATAATTTTGTAACAATAATAATAACAACAAAAACATTAACAACAACAATAATAATAATAATAAATAACAATAACAATAACAATAGTTATAATAATAATCATAATAATCACAACAATAACAAGAAGAAAAGAAAAAAGAAACTGTCTCACCTCGACTGCCTGTACATGGTCTGCCATACTAACGCTGGTATTGCGATGCCAGCATACATGGACCGTCGTGTTGGCCCGATGGTGTGACTGACGATCAATGGACTTGGATGGGGATGATACCTCATCTTCTGCATCGTCATATGCTGAGTCTTGGTCCGGGGAACCTAGGATAAGAACAAGTTCAGAGATAGACCATTTACAAGTGGACCAAGAATATTACCGGTACGTATTTCTTCTCTGAAAGGACTAGCAATCACCATGAAATGTTTTCCTCTGTTTGTCTGTTATGACACAGGCTACTTATAACACACTGTTGCCCATAAAGTATGAATCATTTTCTTTACCTTTCTTCATTGAAAGATTGATCAATTTAAAGAGTCAATGAGATTGATCAAAAAAGCAATCAATTATATTGTCACAATCATTTCATGAAAAGAGTTAAAGAAAAATTATTCCAACTTTATGGGCGACAGTGTACATGTTCACACATGCACTGCCGGCTCATTTTCATGTTTTTTTTCCCTTTATAATCGAGACAGTTTTGCAAAACTGGTGAAAATAAAACCCTAGCCAAAATAATGGTACATGCGGCAAGCTATACTCACTTAATGTATCTGTTACTTCGTCATCTTGGCACATACTCATCGCCAGCTGAATATCCTGTAAATGGAAGAAAAAGATAAAAAAGAGAGGTGAATTTTTTTGAGAAAACACATTAAATTTAATCTGAAGGAGATATTTTGACATTGATCCAAATCAAATGTAAGTCCTCCAATCAATCGCAAGTTTGCAGTCTCCCGTCTCTTATGTACTTAGTTGAGATTGATATCAACTCTTTATAAGACGGGGGCCCTTGATTAAAGCACAAAGACATTCTGGTTTGATAAACACCCTAAATCCACTTGCTCCCTTTCCTATGACAATTAGGGTACAAGTAGAATGTGATGGACTAATCATATACTTCTCAGTCTCGAACCGGGTCCGGCTGAATCAGTTTAGGCAAAGACAGAGAGCTGACCAAGGGAACAGATCCATCAAACAACTCAACTCTTCCGATATGGTACTCCTCTTAAAAGCAGAACAAATTGAATTTTCAAAAATTCTTAAAAGTTTCTACAGTTAACAACTAAATTATGAATACTCTTACCAAGTTTTTTATAATTATTTAAGAATCTGAAAATTGATTTGTCCGAATTTATGTTTCTTGAAAATGTGACATATTAAAGCTTACCGGTGCATCTAAAAGTATTCAACAAAGACCCTATTTCAACCAGTCCACCTTTCATTCTTGAGTTACGAAAAACACACAAAACAACATATTTACAAGGGGTATGAATAATTTAGTTGTTGACTGTATATTTTTTTATTTTGGGGGGAATTTTATTCTTTGTTGTACCTCCATCCATCTTATCTTCTCCTCGGGCGTACTGGCTGCTATGACGACCGTCTTGTTGCCCCCGTACAACGTGAAGCAGTTGGCAACGGAGCGATCCAGCTCACTGTCTTCGAGCTGAAACAATGCAATGTAAAAAAAAAAAAATTAAGCATTAATTATCCATTTGGAAATTTGTTTTTCGTAGGTAAAAGTTTACAGATCAATTTACAAAAAGAATTAATCGTAATGATAGACAATTACAGTAATGGTAAAAAGACTTCAAGTAATTTGTAAAATAGATTTATATTTATACACCCTAAGTCATGTTAGTAAATGCATCTTCTACAACTCATTTTTTCTCATGCAGTATTATAACAATGGAAAAAAGAATCACAAATGTGAAGTTTGAAAGTTTGGATGTCATCTTTATGTTTAGTTTGCAGGCGCGGATCTACGGGGGGGGGGGGGGGTTTAGGGGGTTTAAACCCCCCCCTTGGGCGGCCCCCCCCCCCCCCCAAAAAAAAAAAAAAAAGAAAAAGAAAAAAAGAACGCACGCTGAAGAGAAACCCTTTCAAGTGCAAATATTGTGAGAAGATATTCAACTCATCTGGTAACTTAACCAAACACATGATAACTCTGGATATAACTGTGTATTAAACTGTTACTTGATTTAAAAAGACGTTATCATGCACTGCTTTTTATGGTCTCCATTGTGTTAATAGATGCCAGGAAAACATCACTTACAGGGTTCAAATAAACACCCCCCAAAAAAATCGGCTCGCCGCTTTGCGGCTCGTGGACGATGCTCCGCATCGTCATTATTTTGGTCAAACCCCCCCCTTAGCAAAAAGCTAGATCCGCCCCTGGTTTGCAATCATACATATTTATGATAAGGAGTCATCTGAAGTACAAGCAACAAGCATAACTTGGGGTACTTGAAAGAACAAACAATTTGATCTACAAATGTAATCTTGGAGCTCATCTAATTTAAATCACATGCAATAGTAGCATTGTAAACCCGCTTTAGCGACCTGTCTATAAAGACCACTTTTCATGTTTCCCTTGAGCGGTCTTTATATACAAGTTTCACTGTACAATGTATATCTGGGGGGTGTTTCACAAAGACTACGATCGACTTTAAGTTGGACTCAACTATGGCAGGCTATTCATGCCACTGTTTGCTCTCACCATCATATTTTTTCCTTCAATAATGATTTATCAGAAAATGTAAATCCTGTAGATTTGAGACCATGATTTGTACGTCCCTTGAGAGACCAATGCCAGTAAATAGTGAGAGCAAACAGTGGCATGAACGGCTTGCCAGAGTTAAGTCCAACTTAAAGTCAATCTTAGTCTTTGTGAAACACTCCCCAGGAGTGTGTTCAATGGGATGTTTCTCCAAGCTCATGAATGACTAAACTGTGAAGGAGATAGACTTTAAATAAAGAAGAAGAAGAAGACTTACCACGACCCCTTTGAGAGGGATTTGGCCATGAACTTTGAACTGGTTGGTGGGCGTGACCCCTTTACTGGTGTAGACCAAGACGTCGGAGAAGAGGAAAAACATGCGCTGCTGGTAGCCCTTGCGTGATAGCTTGTGAAGGCAACCCTCTCGGATAAAATGCTGTGGAGATCAAGAGAAATTGGAAGGTTTTAAAGAATATTAAAAAATCCATTATACCAAATTCATGTTGAACAATAGTGATACACATTTTATGTGTTGTTAATAATCATTTCATTTGAAGATTAATAAGTATTCCATCATCTTAATAAAATTTCAAAGTATCAGTATTATCATGATAATGAACAAAAGAGATATATGAAGGAAATTAAGAAAATGTTACCAGAAATAAACCTACACGGGGACACCAATAGCCTCATGAAGATCATGAAGCTGTTGATCATCATGATCATGATCATCATCATCATCATCATCACCACCACCACGGATACCATCATCACCAACACCACCACCACCACCACAACCACCATCACCAATACCACCGTCACCATCTTCATCACCATCACCATCACCATCACCATCACCATCACCGTCATATCCATCCTCTTACCCTGTTTGGTTGTATGAGTGTATCCATGCCGACCAGATCTCTTTGTAGTTCAGTCAGTTTCTGGAAGTTTTCAATCCTCTTTACACTTTCCTCGATGTCAGCAGTTAAGTCACCTACATCCCCCAGTGCAGCTGAAAAAAACCATTAAATCAAAGAGACAATCATTTAAACCATTTAGAAATACACTTTTCATGGCCATAACAACTTTTTGCAATGGTGGTCACTGATCTATACTGTTTCAGCTGGTAGTGTCAAATTGAAATTTAGAAGTTTAAACACTAAATACTTTAAAAACATATGACTCTTCACACAAAGCTCATAATTTATACAGGCAAATGTTTGGATGAATTAAAAAAAAAACACTCTAGAAATTGGAAAGTGTTGTCTTTGAATGTATGAGAAAACCTCTAGAACTAAACGAGTAAATATCTTCTAGTCAACATGCTGGACATTTTGCTCTGAACGTATGTTGTATTGTACAATGTGTGTACCATGTTCAAATATCTCCTTCGCATATTACTTCTTTAATAGCAATTGCACGTTGGAGAATACTCTCAAAATGAAGATAAAGTAACTCATGAAAAGTCTATGTAATGAAAAGAATCCATGCGCCAAAAGGAACCCCGTTTCATCAAACTTGTTATCATTAACAAATGCTAAAATTCTATGACAAATTAGCTCCCAGCCAATCAGATGCCACTATTTCAGTAGCTTACAAAAGTTATTGTAACTTGTGTTTGATAACAGGGCTTATGAAACATGGCCCAGATTCGATGCTTAGGGATTAAGAAACTTCATAGAGGACTTACCCTTGCAGTCCTTGTAGTCGGGATGAGACGGTTGATAGTGCTTTACAAGTCCTGGGGAAAAGGAGAACATTTAAATCAAATTATTTATTGATTAATTGAAGATTACAATTATAGATCCATTATTATTATAAATTTCAATATAAACTGCTCAATTTATCTACATACCTACCCTAATTACTTCCGATGACAAAAACAAAAAAAATTGCTATAAAATATTGTATTCATTTGATTGCAGTACATTATTAAGAAGTCATTAAGGGAAAATCCAATCTTGATAGCAAACTACTCTACAAAAACTCTATCAAACTGCCAATTTGATATTTTGGTTAGACTGAGTGATTCCAAACATTCATAACTCTCTTTTTATTAGTCTGATTTATTTCAAACTTGCGCTGTTCTGCTTTTTTCTTCTTCTGCTTTCATACTAATGAACTTATCACAAGGGTTCCATTGCCCTTTAAACATAATGTCATTATCTGCTTTCCAAGACATTAGTCTCTTATCAAATAAATTTCATTTGAAATAAAGGTTTTATTTGGGTTTTTGTTGTTGTTTTTTGCTTACTTTCTAGCACCAGTTTGTAGTGTAGCAGCCTCTGGACAGGTTTGAGAAGGAATGTGTTGAAGGGCAGATAGCAGACCTTCTGGATTTCAAAGTCCCGATAGAAAGACTCAAACTTCTTGTTTTTCCTCAGCGTGGCCTCCAGATCGGTGAGGACCTCCTCCAGCTTGCCGATGTAACCCGTGTAGAGCTGCAAACAAAATGGAGGCACGTAAAGCAAAAAAAACAACAATATAGAACAACCTCATTCCAACAATCTAACCGTTTAAAAATATATCAAACAGGTTAATCGATTCGAATGAAAGAAATCTCTATGACTTATGGGGCGTTGCAAGATAGTTGCGATCGATTGCAACTCAACTTTCTTGCAATGCCCCACTAGTCTACTAAATTTCCTAGGATTTTGTTAGGACTAGAGTTTTAACAATTAAATTAAGTCAACTAGATCTAGCTCTTATCCCCCCCCCCCTCTCTCTCTCTCTCTCACTAATGGCAAGAAAGTTGAGTTGCGATCAATTGCATGTTTTCAATTGCACTGTAATCGCAAGACTTACGCTTGATTTTGGGGATTTGCAATTGATTGCAACTTTCTTGAAACGCCCCATTAATCTAACAGTTTAATATATATTAAATAGGTCGATCAATTCCAAAGGAAAAAAATCTGTATGACTTTGTCAACTTGTGGATGTGACTTTTCTGTTTTGATATGTAGGCTTAAAAGTGGCGAATTCTCATTTTTCAGCTTTTTTAGAGGTTGTCCTATCAATTATAGTGTATTTTCTGTATAACTATTATAGTGATGGCTGTTATTTTTGTGCCATCTGCCCTTTTGCACAGACATCATTACTGTTTTTGCAATGTGTGCTACAAAGATGTCCACAGCACGACACAAGTTTGCTACAAAAAGTTTTTTCACGTTGCAAATATAATTCTAGTTAAAATCAGAATTAATATCAATGATGAAATTAAAATCTACATGCATCTGTTGAAATTAGAATTGTACGGTGGATTTACCTTCAAATGCTGAGCGTTCTTGAGCAGGATATCACCTACTCTCTGGAACATTCCTTTGCCCTGGGCATTGGGTCTGCCTTCCCTGGGGGGGACAAAAGGAAAAAATACATTAGCCGCGTTCACATGGTAATTTTGGTCGGCGTAAAGGTTGTGTTTAGAGTTAGTTGGCGTAAATATGGTACGGTCGGGGTAAATGTCGGCGTAGTAACTTTCTGAACAATAGTCTTGTTAGCTAGGCCAACCTTTATGCGACTGATTTACTCCTTGATTTTTCCAGGAATAACGCACACACAAGACTAGAGGGTAGCGTAAGTTGACCGTGTGGATGCTCTCACTTGGCACTCAAGTATCTGTGACCTTTCCCCAAGGGAAAATGAAAATTGAAAATGAAAATTTGATTTTGAGCGGTTTAGATGTGGAATCCGGGTTGAGGTTGACTAGTGCGGGCATTGCGACTTCTGGAAGTTATGCTGAGTAAGACTGGGTCGGTGGAAGCTCGTGTTAACTTAATTGTGGCAAGTTGGTCCGAGTAAGAGCCTACGGACATCTAATGGTGTAAGTCAAATATCTATGGAATATATATTGCTGCAGGGAAAAACTTACGCTGACTAGGAAGCCTGTCGGAACATGGCTATTGAGTACAGAAATACATTACTAACTTCAAGATGATACTGAAATGAAACGAGTAGTTTTACGAGCACTAGAGTGACGTCTTATAAAGAGTTACGACTGATCACAAGTCCTCCATTCAATCGCAAACTGATTCACTCCTGTGTCTTTAGTACAGAGCTGCGGCTGATAATAATGGTAAACATTTTAGAACCAACACAATATTCAATACTTCGGACTACACATTGGTAACATTTTTAGAACCAACACAGAATTCAATACTAGGGACAACACATTAGTAAAGATTTTAGAACCAACACAGAATTCAATACTTGGGACTACACATTGGCATTCTTACCATGATGAAAGGCGCTGTTCGACTTCTTTGAGGAATTTACAATGGAATTCATATATAGGATCTAGGTGGCTGAAGAGAATGTCCAGTGTCTCTGGAAGATTCGCCTCATTGGTCGTTGCTTTCCGGAACCACTGTAAAAAAATAGAAGGTTAGTTGGTTGGTTTGTTTTATCTGACTGTTATTTAAGAAAGTATGTGTATGCTTTTAAGGAAGCGACTAGGGAACGGCCTTAAGTTGTTAAATGTCATTAAGTGTTAAATGACATAACCTTTCACATCATTATACGTTTTAAATTAATTTGGGACAATTTGGGGCTGCCAACAATTTAGAGGTACTTTAACAAAAATGTCTTTAAAGAAATTTGGAGACTCACAAATTGATTAGGTATTTAACAAACAAAGCAAGTGTATTTTTTTTAAATGTAATGCTTCCTGGGAGAAATTTCAATTATTAAATATATTTGTGGCTTCCACCCAGTAAATAAGATCGATTGATCGATCTGTATCAATAAGGTCGATTGATCAACCTGTATTGAAAAAACACAAGTCAGAAAAAATCTTGGAACCAGCGGGATTTGAACCTGCCATCTACTGCTTGCCGGGCAGCGACTCTACCACCAGGAGAGCTTAGGTATTTGTTTCCAGTTCATCGTGACTGTGCCATGGACCAGTGATGGCCTGGTGGTAGAGTCGCTGCCCGGCAAGCAGTAGATGGCAGGTTCAAATCCCGCTGGTTCCAAGATTTTTTCTGACTTGTGTTTTTTCAATACAGGTTGATCAATCGACCTTATTGATACAGATCGATCAATCGATCTTATTTACTGGGTGGAAGCCACAAATATATTTAATAAAAGCAAGTGTACATTAGAAATTTACACTGCCAGAATGAACATGACTGTGAAAAATACGTGATACAATTCCTGAGTTTTGCCAACAATAGGGTAAGGCAATTTCAAAGATAATATACCTTTAATACAAACGAGTTAACATTAAAGTGTAGCCTGTCAGACAAAGTTGATTGATACTTACGACTACAACTACTTCCAAGTCTTTGAGATATGTTCTTTCTGTTGTCAAGATTTCTTTAGCAATGAAGTAAGCCCTGTCAGGAGGATGCCTCTGTTAAAAAAAAAATGAAAGAAGGACAAAAAAGCAAACATGTAAATCAACATATAAATAATTGTTCCACTTAATACACATAATTCAAAAATGTTTTTTACAAGTTCCATACACCCATTTGCATGAAATTGTCAGTGTATTGGTAAACTATATAAACTTTACCAAAACATAATGCCATCAAAATGGCAGATATGTTGTCAAAAATTCTTAGATTGGTGTAAATTCCTAATTTTTAAATGTCACTTCTACTTTTCTCATTTTAAAACCATGGGGGACCAATGGTTACCGATTAGCCATTGTTTGCTATATAGAGGGCACAAGTAGCCACAAGTAGTGCAGTGGGGCTTTAAACGAAGGTCTTACGAGGTATCACATGATCCAACCTTCATCAGCTTATGATAAAAACCACTTCCTTTTCAGTCGGACTACCGTTGCCTACTGCGTGACCTGGGGTATGACCTACAACCACAGTGATTCACTCACATGTGCTTCTTATTCATAATCTTCTGCTTTTCCTATTATTGTCTTCCTTTCAAGTTTCTTCTGCACAGCATCAATATAAGTTCAAAGTCTCCTAATGTGTATTTTTTAAAGGTATAGACAAGTTCTGGTAATGCGATTGCATTGTGAAAGAAGTGTTGTGGAATCGATCAGAAAAGGTTGATCATCTAGCATAATAAAGTATTGGTGTGTACTGCAAGGTTCTGGAACCATCAAAATGATAAGAAATTTGGCCCAGTCTTGGTAAAGTTACAAGCACTGTACACAGAAGGATGTATATGGGACTACGTGATATCTATCCAGGCCGGATAGATATGAAACATGTAATTTACCAAATATATCAATTAGTAGGCGGTTTCCCAGCAAATTAGTATCATCACGTATTAGTCAAAACATACTCTTTCACATGATTGGTAATAAGAGCTTCCATTTCATTTTTTGAGAGGTACATGTAAGGAGGGCGTTTCCAAAACTTGTCTATACAATGAACCTTTAAGACTGGGAAAGAAATTATAATTCTCACATCTTTAATATTCCACTATTTTCCACTTACAAAACAACATTTTTCTCTCAAGTCCAACAATTAAAAAAAAATCTCACCTTTTTCTTGACTGGTTCATCTTCGTGATTATTTGTGACTGGTGACGAGACTACTTCTGCTGAGGAATCGTTGTTATAGCTTGGTATAGATTTGGTGGGTGACGGTGCGGGAGAACCTACAGAATAAAAAGAAAGGAAAATCGTGAATTTCATACAAAGATTGTAATGGGTAAATTACAGTTTCAAGCACATATTTGTTTAAAAGCAGAGTTGTAACAAGCCACAATTTATAAATGCAAACAGAATATATACATGGGAACAAAGAGCTGTTTAGCTTTGGAGAACTTGAAAAAGCCTCTAATGAAATATTTCTGAAAATATATATACCGGTATATATAATTGATATTTCTGAAAGAAAATATAATTTTAGCAATTTAGCAAATCCAAAAAAGAGCCAAAGTACAATTCTAAAGTACCAATACAATATCTTAAAATTTACAATATTATTGAACGTCTTTAAGAGTATTACAACTAAAGGGGCAACTTTAAAAATGAAAGAAGATATTTCACTTACCATCTTCACTCAACAACAACACCAACAAAACTGCTCAATCATCTCAATGTCACCAACAAATAACATGAGTACAGACATTTTTTACAGCCAAACACATCCCACTATCCACCAATTCTTACATGACAACATACTTTAAATTCTTCTCAGATTCATTCCATTCATTTGGGAGTTTTTGTATTTCAATCTTTTGTGAAGGGCAAAAGTAGCTCATAACATTTCAGAAAGAGCAATTCCAATATTCAAGCAGCTTCAATAGCGAAATGTGGGATTTGTAACGTACATGCATCAACAACCATCTGGCTCTCCAGCATACACATTCTGGTCTATGAGCGCACGCAGTCCCACACCATCATCTCTATGTCACCACAATCATGCATCTCATTCTTACCTTACCTGAGCTCCCACTACCAAACCGGAAGAGACCAGAGATACTGATGTACCGTTCCAGCATAGCTCGATATTTCAGAAATTGTGCTTTAGGGGTTCCAGACACGAGAGAGCAGCAACCTTTTTTTACAATTATTTTTGTTTTCTCTTCTTTTTTATTGTTTGTGAATTGTGATTATTGACTGTAATTGGTTTTTATCAATTGTTTGTACATGTATGTATGTTTCTCCAGCTATGAGTATGCAGCTTTGCTTTGTGACGTGTTATGTATATATGTTGAATACGAGATATGGGTGGGGGAAGGGGAAGGGTGGGTGGGGGGGGGGGGTAGGGTTATCGAACATCGGGTAACCTGTGTTATGGTGTTTCTTGGTTGATAGCATGGTCTTGTAAATGCATGTAAATATATAATGCAATGCAATGACAAGAATTCACGCCCCCTGGTACCTTACACATTGTAAAACAGAGAGTAAATAACATACTCAGTCAATAAAAAATTTACACTCATTATACTTTATTTTATTATATAACTTTGTTTCGTTTTGCTGCATCCAGCAAATACATAAAGACTGATAGTCGGTTATTTCAATTTATGATTGACATTACAAAATCTATGATGGAAAAAATAGAAACTAATGATGGTCTGGACCACAAAATTACACAAATCTACTTAGAAAATACAATCTTTACAAATCAAACTATCTGATTTTCAGCCATTACAAATTTGTTTCTCAAAGAAAATAGGTTTAAAACTATTATATTCTGTATTTTGTTTACTCATACTTATAAAAAAATGTTTTTGATACATAATACAAAATCACTTAATATCAAATTTTGAATCAATTTCAAAATATTCTTGGAGATTATGTGAATGCTGAGCATATATGCTGTTGATAAAAAGCTTCAGTAAAATAATAGCAAGGATATTTTCCTTGATTAACGAGAAAACGCAGTAAATACAGAACGTGTGTTGCAAAGAATTTTAAAGCAAAGTGTGACAAATCCATGTATGTAAGCATAGTAAAAGTCACCCATTTGAAAGAGAGTTACCAATCCCTGTAAGCCCTTTCTTTGTGAATAAGATGATGCTCAAATAAGTACATTTATGCGCATATAGCAGCATTTTGCAGAGCAGTAATATATTTTTTCGCATGTACATTTAAAACTCAAAGATGCGCACATCGTTAACTTGCAATTATCCTACAAAAGCTCTGAAAATAATATTTGTCAAAATATCATGATGAACATCAATAGAGCCATCATAAAAATCTTCAAAAGAATTTTTTGTTAAACTCTCTTCAAGAAACAAATAAACAGTAGCTGAATATTAAATCAATCTCACATTCATCATCTACGCGTATAACTGCATTACCGAGCTGTTCTAACCGCCTTACTGTTAAAAATGGCTAATTTGTACAACAATTATGGAATAAACAAATATATATTTATAGAGAACATTTAGGAAATAGAGAAAGAGCAAATTATTATTGTTGCTTAATGGCGGAAAGTCTTATGGTAATTACCATGATTTGAAGAATAACTCCATTATGTGCCATGGGTGTCAACTTGAAATGTATCGATAGACACAATTCTTTTTGATGCACTGTCAGTTTTAGTGTTTGGTTTATTATTTTTCATTTTTTTTGACAGATCTAGATCTATGAATGCGGACTCTGTCTTGTATAGAGTACAAACAGTGATAAATTGGGTTGCACAATGATCGCTCTGGTGACAATTGCTCTGCAGTCAATTGTACATATTGAATGAGTTCTTGACTTAAACCCTAAAGCTAACCTCAGCCCTGATCTAAACCCAAAACTTAACCTAAAACGCAACAGCAACCCAACACTAAACCTTTATCTTTGATGAAATAAACCTGGTGCAAAAGCTACCAGACCATATATCACAGCACCATAAAAAGAGCACACCCCTCCTTCTTCTCCCCCCAAAGTTTAAATTTAATCTGCCCTGGAACATCTCTACAATTAGCAACTAATCTCTAAACTTTTCAAAAAAGCCAACGCCCAATTACAATCGCCATCGCAACAAATGTTTAAGGAAAGACACAAAATTATTGGAATATTAGGTTACATTACTATTTTTCTAAATTCTTCAACATTCAAACTCGACGATTTATAGGCTAGACTGGTGACAAAATATTATTGCTCTCTAAATAGGAGAAAGATTGTCTGAAAGAAGTATTACGAGACATCCACATATAAGGCTAGATCTTAGTAATGTTTCACAATTAACAACCTAACACAAGACACTTGGTATATCATCATGAACATCATCACTTATTGAATAATGTATATATACATTAGACTACAGTAAACAACAGAACATATTTCCCTCATCTTTGAAAATATGAAAAATATATCTTAAAAGTATGGTTGAGAAGCTGATTTGAATGAAATACATAAAATGGAAGATGAAAGTGAATATGAAGCTATAAGTTGTCTGTTCAGAAAAAATATTTTTGAAAAGTCTCTGAAAAGTTAGTTGAACTTATTAAAGGTGGGTTAAAATTGAAAACAAAAGAAGAATAGTTCTAATCTACAAAAAAGGAGATATAAAAGCTGATATCTTGAAATCAAATTTTTGAATACCAATTTCCTTCACGTAATTGAGCGCATCTTGATGCAATATGAAAACAAAACAATAAGCAGCGATGTAAAAGTAATTTGGTTCACTAGATCGATTTGCATTATCATTTTTTCTTCTTTTTAGTGGATTAGTTAATCCCTTATAAACTACAATATTTGAATGAAAGAATTAATTCCTAATTTTGTCATCCTAAAACCCAGCATTTCATTTAAAACAAAAGATTATAAATATAAAAACAGGCATAATTTTTGAATAGCTACCAAACAGACAAATGTTTTTTCGTTGGTAAATTCTTTCAAAATTTAAGAAGTCAGATTGTAATCATGATTGCAAAGCATAGAGGTTATAGTTCTTTTAAGCACCGATGAAATGAAATGATATCAAAATGAAGAAAAAGTTAATCATTTTAAGTAAGGTATTGTGAAATGGGAGAACCATATTTGTGGCAGAATAACACCCGCCAAATTCTATATAAGAAATAACTTTGTCCATCAAAGTTGTAAACTATATAAAAAAAGAAAAGGAATGAATGGACATTTTGATTGCATAGGATTGTCAAAATTTTCAAAATAAATTAAAAATTTCAAAAGATTAACCATTTTAATACTTCATTATAAAAATTGTGTTACTGTTTTACAATAAAACACTGATGATTGATCATCAATAGAATATCAATCTAGAATGCGTAAATCGCCATTTTGAACTAGGATAAAAAGATTTCCAACCATTAAGAAAATCTAATATAAAGGGAATACTATTGTTTTTAATACTTCATATTTTCTTTCTCCTCCTCATTTTTTTCGGCAATCCATTATGTATCATACTTTCTTGGGAGAAACGGCAAATTTTATGAATTTTGATTGCACATGAATTAAGCATCAATTTTTCATGGTGTATTTCAAATTGGCACAAGTGTACTGAGTTGATGCTATCAGAATTATATAGTGCATGGAGATGTATTATATACTGTATAAACGGAAGCATAAAATTGGCATCATATTGGGCAAGCCATGCATGCAAGCACTAAAACAATAACATAAGAAGAGGAATATAATTGCACATTATATTGGCAGACTTATACTAAGATGAATATATCAAATTCTACACTACATGAGATGAATCTCGAACAATAATACTTTCATTTTCTGTCCAATTTATAGTTGCCCTTTCAATGAAAGTGTACATGAATTGAAGGGAATGGAAAAGAATTATTTCTTTTTAAATATTATCAACATCATTTTGGGCTATAGGCAGATGAATATGGTTACAAGGAGTTACATCTCACAGTTACACCACTTCTCGTCCTACAGTTTTCAGGGTCGATGATTTCTAATCCAAAAAGAATTTTTGTCTTTAAAACAAAAAAAAAAAATCTTTGGGCCTTTCTTTACATTATCTAAAGTGAGGTTTCACTATTAGATATAAAAATGAATCTTCTGACCTAAAAGATATCCTTGGAGTGAGGAAAATGAGAAAACTAATTGAATAAACCACAGATATCTCATAAGACGTGAAGGGTATTTTGTACAAACCTATGAATAACAAAAGTATTTTAAAGAAAAATCTGTTTCAAAGCAAACTCAAATATTTTGTTTTATCAAAATATCTTTCAAAATGTCTGATCGTTATTGGCATAAAATTTAAGGAAGCACATCTTTGGAAATGACAGATTCAATACTATATCAAAATGTTATCATTATCATTTTTTGAAATAGAGAAACAGGAACTATGAATTCACAGAAAGTGTGCATATATTATAGCTTGGTGTGCCCCTACCCCCCTACCCCCCCCCCCCCAAAAAAAAAAAAAAAAAAAATACAGACCTTACTTACAGGGATATCATAAGCTGGCTGAGATTTTGACTTTTCATACTCTTTACTAAAAATGCCTAGAATGTTAGTTCCATTCTATCGCTAGATGAACAATTGCAAAAATTGTCTTCAAAGATAGTAATATTGATTTACAATTTAAACCAAAAAATCATCAACTATAGCGGCTGAATGATATAAATGCAGGGCCCCCTTGACCTATAAAAGACAAAGCAATCCTACTAATTACCTAGAAGAAGAAAAAAAAAAGACAACCAAATAACCAGAAGTAGATACAGGGCACCATGTGAACAACTAGGGAGCCTACTGCTTCATATCTAAGGGACTTGGTAATTGAGCATTGATAACAATATACCAGTTGGTTCTCTCACACTGACTTGTGGTTTCGAACATAGAATTACAAAAAAACTCAGAGAAACAACACAGCTATTGCAACTCTAATGATTTTGATACAGGCTTGAAAACCTCAAAAGGCATTAAATTTTGAACCGCCTTCAAAATAAAGTAAAAGGATTTACCTCTGGTCCAAAAGTCCCAAGGAGCTCTTTGACACAATATTAGAATCACCTTCAGGGAAACAATTCTTTTCCTATAAAAGAAATATCATCCAAAATAAGCTCTCCTGAATAACAAACAAAAAAAGTAAATTAGATTCACAAACTACTCAGGCCTTTTCCAAATGTGTACTAACAACCATGACAAGCTACAGTAGTAGTACCACAGCAAACTGAAAAACATCACGCAATGGCTTATGTGCAGGCAAGCCATTCTTTTTTAAGATCAAAAACAGTGAGATGGACAAGACAAAAAGATTGTGAAAGAGTCGTATCACACTTGGTGACGGACGAGATAGATGGAAAAAAAAGTTACTCAGCTGATGTACACGTGTGATGGAATGGTATGATATGGAAACAACTCACAGCAAAGAAAATTTTGAAAAGAAACGAAAGAGATGAACGAAGCATGCGAGAATGTTTATAATTACCAACGATTCATGGCATGATTTAGAAAAAATTGTGAAATCAATCAGCGTGTTTGGTCCTTACTCCTTTATGCGTGCTTTAGCATCATAATAAAAAGAAACTTGCTAACTAAAAAGAAAAAAAAGAATGATTGAATGGCTACAGAACATGGTTATATAGCAACTGAATAAACACAACTTATACAAAATATGAATATTGTATATTTACAAATTAAAAATCAATATCTAACACGTGTCCATATAATTTGAAAAGCATGAAATTTAGCTCCCAATTCAATCTTGGCTGTTTCGGATTCATAAAATGATTTTCATAACTTTAAAGCTTTATGTACAATATGACTCATTACTCCGAAATAAAGCAACCAATTCACTCTACTTGTTAAAACAAATAAACCACTCTCTAAAAGCCATCACTAATTTCAGGATCAAAAGCAAAATTTCAGACAAAAAAACGACACCGTGATTTTTTTTTATACGAGCAAAATGATTATGACATCAACTTTGAAAATTCTTTTGATGTACATGTATATTTTCATCTGCTTTCTGAAAAGGTTTTGGGAATCTGTATGATTTTCCAAAGCAATTGCACTATTGATTTGGCACTGAATAGCATATTTCTACATAAATTTCAAGATAATACTTTACTATATACCTTTTGGCGGTGAATACTTACTGAATTTTGAATACTTCGGAAGATAATCTTATGATATACTAATATTTTTAATACTATGAGAAGGAAACACATTTCCCTACAAGAAAGACTTCTTCACTAATTAAAATAGGTTTGATTTTTAATTTATGTGACTGCTTATGTAAGCTCTTTTCATTGGTTTTTCTTTTTAAATCCAATTTAAATCAATTCTTGACTTTTTGTAAAATGAGCAAGAATATTTTCAGACCCATACAAATCTCATAAAACCTTTGAAAGATCTCAAATTTTCAAAAACCAAAAATATAAATTCATAAAATCTACTACTTATAATCTTTCAAAATTAACTTCTCACAAATACCTTTCTTGTAGAGGAAATATAATCAATTCCTGATCAAATTTAAATACTTTTTCAAAGATAACAAGACAGTATCAATTTCAGATATGCTAGGTTCTAACCGCAGTCCCTCTTTTTTAAGAAGTAGAATGTTTTCTTAACTTATGCCTTTTCAGTAAATGGCCTTTAAAATTATTTCCATTTACGCAATTAATAAATTTTGGTCATGCTTCTTTTAATCATTTTTCTAAAGAAGCAGATATTTTGTTTCTCGAGAAAAGATAACTAATTTAAAATGCTTCTCTCTTTAAAAAAAATGGACACTTCACAGCAAGAGTTCGGACGACACAAAACAAAAAGCAAGATTATTTAAACGCCTCACATGACACTTGTACTGGCTGCAGTCTTTTTCTCTTTTTTTCCTAAAGATAAGCTGAACTTTGGAAACCCAGAAACGTCTTTCAAATCGTTGTTCTACATCAGAACAGAACACAAATTTGTAACAAAATGGAAGAAAAAAAAAGTAAGAAAGGGCCGAGCTTGTTTCCATATACCATGCAATCACCATTCACACAATGTTATTTATAATTTTTTACGTAGAAAAGAAAAATGAGATCATAAAGTCACCTTTATCGCCTCAACAAGCAGAGGCATAAAAATGGAAGTTAGTATGAACAGATGAGGTATAAATACATGTCGTTAAGAGTTAAATAATCTCTCGCTCTTTCTCTTTCTCGCTACAAATCTATTTTGTTTTAAATGTGTTTGGCATAGAGTAATGGCTGCCCATGAGCATAACTACTTTCAAGCCTAACCCAACTCGGTGCTATATTGAATCCATCATTATAATCTAATGTACTCTTTATTGTGAGTGCCTTTATGAAAACAAAATTTGAAGACTGATACCTAGCCTTAACGTGAATTTCCATTTCACAATGAACATTTCAAGGGCATATTTCCTTACATAAAAATAGAGAACAAAATTATCTAACCCTGTTTATCTAAACAGATTAATCCAATGACCTCAGAGTTATAAGTCAATATTACATCTCGTTACCCTATTAAAACAAACGACACTGGGGTATTCCCTCTCAAGACTTCAAGCCCCATAATGGCCTAGTAAGTCACAATCAATTAATCAAAATAAAAACAACAAAGTGTTCTAAAATTGACACCCTAGCCCAACTCATACTTTATCCAATAATTAAATTTTACTTTTACCTTGAAGTAATATCACTTCCGCAATAAAACTGAAAATCAATAGTTGCATATTTGTTTGATATTCATTCAATATTAATTTACGCATATTTTCCCTAACTTTTTCCTGGAGGGCATAATTTGGCAAATAAAAATACCTCTTACATCATATGCAAATAGTTTATCCTGATATTAATATTCATTTTTTAATCATAGTACTACTAATAAAATAGTGGATGGAATATTCTTATGGGGGGAGGAAGAAATAAAACAGTAATAATATTTTTTATCAAACAAAATTATAGTGGTTCTTAGGGAAGTGTGTAAGGACCAAAGAAGCTAAAGCAAATCTAATTAAGTAATCATTACTTCTAATTATCTAGGAATCTAATTCAATATATACTTATTCCTTCAGAAGTTTTAATAATTTTGTAGCAGAGTATCACAGACACAAGAAATAGAAGTGATTTATGCATAGGCTACATCTACATATTGTATATAGGGTACGCACAAAATGCCTCTTATATATTTATGTGCAAATCTGGGGGTGTGGGTGGAATTCAGGATGATTCCATCCATGTATCATATTGTATCACATCATTATAGATGATAAATGAAGATGTCATGATCTGTCATTAGTAACTAGTTAATTATATGGCGTCATTCGATATGCAAACAATGTATTAGAACCACTACAATCACAAAAATTAAATGTGTTAATTGGTGCAAGAATGGATTACCAGTTAAACGAAATTGGTTATGGAATTAGTTAATTTTCTGTTTAAAAAGCTGCAGTCTACGAAAAGGTGTAAAATTGTGACACATTAATTAATTTGGTGCAAGTGGTTAAAAATCACAATTCAATATGGCATTCCACTTTGTGTGATAAACATGTAATTCTTACCTTAATATTCTTGGTCATGGGGAAAAAAACCTTTAGTCATTTAAAAACTTCAAAATCTTCATTCAAAATTCTTTAATAAAATCTTAGGCATATCTCTCTCTTCATGTTACAAAATTTATTCTATTGTGTACTTTTGAACCCTCTAGGCCATGATGAAGTTGAAATATATTGGCCACTTAGCCTAGATAAATCCTGAGAGAAGAAAATCGTAAGAAAAAATTGATTTCAACTACTTTCGTTTTTCCAACATCTACGATATTTATGTAAGCTTTATATTCAGGGCAGCTGTAACAAAATAACAGATCTTAATAATAATGCTGAAAATAGGCACTTTTTATTTCCTGTAGGATCACAAATGACACCAAAAACAGAAACAAGAGAAGAAATTTTTAATTATTTCCTTCAAGAAACTTACTAAAAAGAGTATCTATTAGCAAAGTCATTTCACATGAATAACATTTTAGTTTAAAAGAATTTTTTTTTGCAGAAGCCGTTTTGGAAAAACTTTACTAGTTGCGTTTCACACTCAAATTCAGACAGCACAATTGACTTCTCTAAAAGTAACTTCCGTTACATAACATTTGGTTGTCTTCCTTGATATAATTAAGTAAATTAAACACTGGATTTCAAAATAAAGAGGTGGGATGGAAAATTAGTACCAAGCATTTCCTGAGCTATATAACAAAGGAGAAAAAGCTTTACATCAGTGCAACTCCTATGTTCATCTTCTCCTTTATCATCAAACAAAGATGTTAACGGATTTCCTGGTATATATATAGCTTTTAACAGGAGGCAAATTTGGAAATATTGAAGAATTAAAAGCTAATTCATGTTCCAAAGACAAAGTATTGTTAAAAAAGAAGAGCAAATAAACTTTTTTTGAAGTACTATTCAGAAAAAAAAAAGTACCAAAATAAGCCAGTTCTAATTGACGGGAGAGAGGGTTTACTTCAGATTGGCATCTGCTGGCTGGGTGGATGGGGTTTGTCAAAGTACCAGACTTTCCCAAAGTCTTCCCTGAGTTTATATGAGCGGAGCAAAAGGGTTTACATGTAAAGAAAAAACTCCTAGTCAAAGTTATACAAGCTATATCTATTTACAACTGGGGGAGGGGGAGGGGGAGGGGGAGGAGTTGGAGAATTGGGGGGGGGGGGGGGGGGGCAGAGAATGCCGGGTTGGTAGATAAAATAGTCTGTAGTCAACAGAGAAAGTAAACAGCACAATTATCTTTCTCAAGGGAATTTGGGATTTGGAGTGGGATAAACTACATTTGCAATGGATCGGTTTACTGGGGATATTCTTTTGTGGCTTGAGGAAATAGTACCATCTCTACTTGTTCATACACAGACTTAAACACGACAGTTTGACTTCACATAACGTTTCTATGCATGGCTCCTGGTGTAGTACTGGGTATCGACCCCGCGATAGCACGTTGGATTATTTACAAGTCTGAATGCAGCCGTGGATTGTTTTGCAATTCCAACATGGAAAGAAATATCACACCTACACCATCCATGGTAACAAACTTGACATATAAGCGCAAGCTAGTAGCAATTTTTGCAAAATTAATTTTTCAATATCATATTTTTCTTTCATGCGCTTGAGAAAGTTACATGCTTCAAATGTGTAAACTATGAAATAATAAGATTAATATATCAAATGCATTTATAGTATTACAAAAAAAATGTGCTAAGTTTTCTGAGTTACACTTATCATAGTTAATATACATTGCAAGTACATATTTGCTAATAGCACAGGCATTTGCTAAACAAAACAAAAGCAAGGACTTCACTCCCTTAATAACCATCGCTCGAATAGACAACTGCTGAAAACTGTATTTTTGTATATCATTTTTTTTTCTACGTATGGGTAATTTGTAATTTATGTACGAGTGTAGATATTTTGTATACCAGTATTATAATCAAGTTCATGTGTATATATTTTATATATCATAATCAAGAACATGTGATGGTTTCTTTGCGAAGCCATCAATCAAATAATTGTCTTGTCTTGTGTTTCGATTGTTTACATCCAGTCTTCAAAAATTAATGAGTGGAAACAACGTCAACAATATTTCCTTGTACGATATATACTGAATTTTAAATGTTGATATTCAAAGAAAGATATAGAGTGTTGTGTGATTAATCAAAATCGTCTGAATTGCAAGTGCTTGCTGCCAAGGAGAAGTCGTTATTCTCCAAGTCGGCAAACAAGTCATGCCCGTTACCGGACAGTATTCCACCGCTACCAGTGAAAATATCAAAATGAGCGGCTGCACTCCCAGCGTCTGGACCAAGCACTTGGTCTCCACCCTCACTACTGGAGCTACCACCCGACTCTCCAAGGCTGCTCTTAGAGTGGGTTTTGGTGTAGCGGGCTTCAGAGACCTTATACTGATACATACAGCTATCGTTGGAGCTAGACGTCGTGCCCTCGTCACTCCCCACCTCACTATCGCTCTCATTCTCACTCAGGTTATCATCCATCCCACACCCCAGGTTCATGTACGCAGCAGCACCATCACCACCATCACAGTGCACACGCAGGCTCTCGTTTTCTAGGTTTCCAAAACTCAGCTCACTACAACTGACAAGGTCATCGGGGTTGCGCACGGTACCAAAGTGTCTGCGCATGGAGTCGTCACTCCCGGGGCTGCTGGACTTGACGGCGCTCCCGGCGCTTCCCGGCGGGATCAACAGTTCGCCCGGTCGCGGGATCTGAACCTTTAACTTACTGACATATACTGACTGGCCGGACCCTCTCTGATGATGCCAATTCCCATTGCTTCCCTGGAAACCATTACCCCCGATATTTGGCAAATCCCCAAGAATGTCATCCCCCCCTCCCTCTATCTCGTCCTGGATCACTGTCCTGATAGGGGCTGCCTCGGTTTGGGCTTCCAATTTGGCAACCATTTCTTTAGACAATTCTGGCAGTTTGGGAAGACTACTCTCGGGCAAGATACCGGGACTGACATAGTGGTGGGGCGGTGATTGAAGAGGGGCGGAAGAATTACCGGATTCATCGTCCACTAGAGCATTATCCCTTTGGAATAGTTCATCATAGTCCCTCAGGTAATCTATCTTAAGATCTAAAGGGGTTGGACTAGCAGTGTCCCCAGAGTCCCTAAGAGATTCCAGAATACTAGGGATCATGGATGTCTCATCGGTTTCTGTAGAGAAGGAGACACGCTTTGTGCCCACATCAATTTCTGTAAGACCCTTAGAAATTACCCCTTTTACTTCGTCATCTGGGTCGGTACCGGTACCAGAGCTGGTTTCTGTAAAGGCATCGACTCCTTCTGCTAGGAGAGTCTCTGCTAAGGATTCTTCCAACTGGACAAGGGTGTGAGAGGTTTCATCAAGATCATCTTCTAAAGCCTGGAGGTTAGCGTTTGCTTCCCCAAGGGTATGGCCCAGGTTCTCATCACTCTCAAAGAACAGTTTCCTTTCTTGCCTAAAGGCCCTATAGTCACTGTGAAGGTTACCCTCTAAATTTCTCCCGTTCCCTAATTGCGCTGCTTCAGAATGAGCTAGTGAGAAGGAGTCAAGACTTGGGGAATCATAACTACTAAAAGTGAAAGCATCATCAACTGAAGGGCTTGTTAAATCACTGGGAATGGCTTTGACTTCGGCTACGGGATATTCAACTTTAATTTCAGTATCAGTACGCCCCCTTTGATCAAAATCATCACTGCTACTGCTGCTGCTACTAGTGCTACTGCTACTACTACTTAAACTAGAACTTCCCCTCCTGTGAAGCCCATCTTTAGCTAGCATATCGCTTAGTTCAGAAACAAAGAGCGACTCATGGATCTGTAAAGGGGATAGATTACGACCATCATCTTCATCTTGATCAATATCACTAACGCTATCAGGGGAGCCCAGACTTTTGAATATGTCAGAGTTAGGTTCAGTGTCCGAAATGACCTCTGGCAAGCTGAATAACCCACCCTCCATGTCGGTGAAAGTGCCGGGAGTGCTCATCTCGCTGAGCAGGCCTAGAGTCGTCTCGCTATGAATCCGAGCCTCCACTTCCGAGGGACTGATCGTATCCATCTCACTTAGCATTTCTGAAACCGATCCCAGATCAAAGTCTGGGTTTTCCGTTTCCCCGTCCTCCCCTTCCCTGTCTCCCTCTGTCTCGATATCCTCTAGGTTGGACGAGACGAGGGAGGAATCATCAGAGTCCTCGGAAGTGAACTTTCCCCCAATGAGGAGGGGACGCAAGATGTCCGCGATGGGACGGACCACGTGCGTCCCCTCCTCTTCCTCTTTCACCTCCTCCTCCCCATGCTCATCAACAACACTTAAACTGGAAGAACTAGAAGAAAGCATACTCTGATTGCCTCCCATGTTGATGTCTCCGTTCCTCCTGGGCTCCGCGTCCGACAGGGCATCAAGTCTGGTCTCTCCCGAAGACATCATCGGCTCCGGTTCCATCCTGGCGTTGAAGGAACCCGAAGAACTGGCCAGCCTGCTCGCCTGGCTTGAGTCCACCTCGGCCTGCGTCTGCGAGTTGTCGTCGTTCACCGTGTACTCGTACATGATACTGGAGTTGGACTGGCCCTTGTGGATGGCGATTCTGGAGTTGTCATGGACCGGTGTGATGGGTGTCGATGACGGAGGGGATGTCGGTGACTCTGAGACAGGACTCTTAGGCATGTCAGGTTTGGCATATGTGGGGTCTTCTGGGAAGGCCAGGTTAGGTGCACTGTGATGGTCAGTGACTATTGTCTCTGTCATGTCGATGGTTAGAGGGGTGGTGGTCCGTGGAGCACCGAGGCTTCTTGTGGACATCCTTGATGCATTCAGTGTCCTGCAGATATAAAATGGTTACAAACCGTGTTAGAACCTCACTTTTGTCAGCAGGAAATGTAACAAACATTCACTTCAGTTGGCCATGTTGAATACATTATTACCCACAACGAAATAAGTTTACTCAGTTACATTAAAATATCTAATACGAGTATATAACCATGAAATAGCATGAGTATGGTTAAAGCCACACTGTCCTACTTGTAGCTACTTGCTCCCTCTATATAGAAAACAATGCCTAATCGGTGACCATTGGTCCCCGATGATCATCTTTTTCTTATGTTAATTGAGAGCTGAGTTGATGAGAAAGCCACCTGTCAGTGGCCACCCTGGGTGGTCTAATCCCTCCTAGCAAAACTAGTACAGACAGCCTTTAAACTTTTTTTTTTTAAATCTACAAAATTCTACTCAACAAATAAACACACATTAACAAATAGAGTAAATCATAAATTGTTTCTCCTTTCCAATTATACCCAACTCTGGAGAGCATATTATGAACATTACTTCAACAAAGCCTGAACCTTAAAAACTATCCATGTCTCATTATTTTAGACACGACTTACACTAACGATCTCGAGTTTCCTCCGACTCTGGCCTGCTCAACAACTTGCTTCTGAGTCCTTCCACTGGAAAGAAAAAAGAGAAGAAAAAAATTGTGATGTAAACAGACGATTTCTATGCCTTAATTAATAATAATGTTCCGCTTATATCAGGGGTGATAGTGAGCACTAAAAAAAAAAGGTTTTTGTTTTCCCTCAACCACGCCCCTGTTGAGTAAAAGAGAAAGGATCCGGGGGGAAAATGACATCTAACAAAATTCCTACCCTTTTGAGTAAGAAAATTTGGAAAAAATAGGGAAGAATAAAGGAAATAAGGGAAAAATCAGGAAAATAAGGAAGACAAAAACAACAAAAAATGGGAAAAAGATAAATCAGAAAACCAATTTAAATCTAGCCTTTTTTATATAGCGCCCAATCCATCGATACAACGATGTGTCTAAGTGCTTTATGTCATATAAACAGTTGCGATTAATTGCAACTTATTTGAGTTTGATAACAATCGCAACTACGTTAATAAGAGATACATATAGGAGACTGTTAACTTGAGATTTTGAGACAATCGATAAAACATTCATTTTCTTTGCTTTTTGTATTTTCTAGTTGATAATCCCTTGCTTTACCTGTATCTAAATGTTGCTCCTCTGCTCAAGATCTGTCTCTTCGACAGAACAATTTCCATTGGGACAATTAGTTATAACATTATTTTCAAGGGCCCGTTGCCCAAAACTTACCATTGATTGTAACTTTGCCATCAATGGTAACTACCATGGAAACCTTGATTTTGATTGGCTGTTGAGCCCTGTTACCATGGTAGTTGCGATTGATGGCAAAGTTACTATCAATGGTAAGTTTTATGCAACAGGCCCTGAGTTTTTATATTTTCTGCAGGGGGGTGTTTCACAAAGATCCTAAGTCGAACTTAACTCTAAGTTGGACTTAAAAATTATGGAGAGCCATTTGTAGCCTTAAAATAAAATATATGCAAAAGTGAAAATTTAAGTATTTTAGACTTTTTGTAAATTCCACATCAAGAACATAATATCTCCTTGATAATAGAAAATATGAATGATTTGAATCAACATTTTATGCCTTTTAAAATAACTTTTTACAAAATATTTTCATACATGCTAACGGCTTTCCATAATTTTTAAGTCCAACTTAGAGTTAAGTTTGACTTAGAATCTTTGTGAAACACCCCCCTGGATCATAATCCCTTGCTTTACCTGTATCTAAATGTTGATCCCCTGCTCAAGAGCCGCCTTCTTGATCTGGGGTACTTGATCTGTGTAAGACGGAAGAAGGCGTGATGCTCTACGCAGGCCTTCCAGAAGTGTTTGCAGTCGTTCCTGGTTTCCATCAGGAACTCCACTGTACTCCTGGGATAACCCTGTGAGGTAGGTGTGAGAGAAGAGTTGGTAAATTATGCGTGGGGTTGGTATCAAGCATATCCAAGAGATACCCATTCTTATACAGTAGGCTTACCATGTGAGAGAGAGGGAGGAGGATTGGGGAGTCCTGAAAAGGACTGTTAGTAATCTTTCTTTCTTGAGTGTGTGTAGTCGATTTTTGAGGTACCATACTAAGGGAACTATCCACCAAAATGTGTTTGCTAAGCTCATTTATATTTATGTCTGTCTTAATTCCCATTTCTGTTTGTCTGTTTGCCTGCCTGCCTGCCTACCTGTCTCTACCCCCTCCCTCCCCCCCCCCCTCTCTCTCTCTCTCTCTGGAAATTTGACATTGACTCAGGTGACATTTGCTCCTGGCTTTCTTTCATGAAAAGCAAACCGTAGAGGTAATGATGGGATCTTACGCTAGGTTTAGGTTTAGATACAGTCAAGATAGGAGCTGGACTAGTGTCAAGAAAATGACCAAAGAGCACCTGTTGCTAGAGCACACATGCTACATATACCCCCCTCACGTCTCTGTTCTATCACGCTCTTTATCTCTCTCTTTCTCTCTCTCTCCTCTGTCTCTTTCTCTCTCTCTGTCTCCCTCTGTCTGTCTGAATGTCTGCCTCTCCGTCTCTGTCTCCCCCTCACTCTGTCTCACAATGCCACATTGTCTCTTGCACCCCCACCCACCTCTCCCTCTCTCTCTCTATATATATATATGTATATATGTATGTCTGTCTGTATGTCTGTCTCTCCCTGTCTTTGTCTCTCTCTCTGTCTCCCCCTCTCACTCTGTCTCTCAATGCATCATTGTGTCTCTCAAACTCCCTCCCCCTCTGTCTGCCTGTCTGTCTCTTTCCCTCTCACTCTCTCTCTCTGTCTGTATGTCTGTCTATCTCTTTGTCACTGTCTCCCCCCCTCTCTATGTTTCTTCATCTATCTAATGATTGATGAGATAATCATCATTAGAGACCGATACACAGCCTCAGACGGTTCATCCATCTCCTCAATTGACAAAGGTCATGTGATCATAACTCAGCATGAATGCATGACCCTCCCGAAACCCTCATACACTTAATACTGAATCATCCTGCCTCTCCCCGTCCTTTCATCATTAGCAGGGGGAGAATTCTGTTGCATAGCTGTGGTAACACATTACCGCCCCCACCCAACAAAAAAAGGGGGAGGGAAAGATAGAAATAGAACATTAAAATAAACTACTAAAGGCCCTCCATCAACATCACCAATTAATCATCAAGTTAGACCAGTGCCCCCCACACCCCCAAATCCCATCCCATCGCCCCCATGCACTTGCATTGGCCTATCATTAATGTTCTACATTTCTTTTCAGTGAATTTATGGATTTTCATGTACATGTACATGTAGATATACCGTGTACACAAAGTTTTACAAGTACTCTAGCAATTTGAACACTATCTCATGACCATGGGCTTTAAATCTGAATAATACATTCTGATAGGCCTTTTATTGTCTGGGGATGAGGGAGGGAGTAGCTGGCATATAAATCATGCATGCTCCAGGCATTAGCTCTAGGCTCTCTTCCTGCTAAGATACAGGGTTAGGATTCCCATTGTTTTTTAAGTTTGGTTAATGGGGAAGTCCATCTTCATATCAAGTTGGTTTAAATAGAAGCAGAGAAATTAGAGAAACAGGCAAGTTTATATTTCACTGATGATGACTTGAACAATTCATAATTTTCGTATTTTTAATCGGATAGTGCCCAAACTTTCACTAATTTGTTTCTCTCATTTTTCAGCTTTTATTACAGGTACTGGTTAACATTGTTTATAATGTCAACAAATGCTTTTAGTATGGTTCTTTATGCATTAAATTAATAATAGATAAACCATTTCTGAAAGTATGAATTAAAAAAAAAAGATAATTTACCCACAACAAAAATGTTAAAGAATATGATGGACTTTTTGAAGGGTGGACTTGCCTTTTAAAGTTTAGGATTAGGTAACCTACAGGGTTAAAGCCAGAGACTGACCATGGGGCAGTTGTCACTGCAGCATATGTCGTAGAAAACGGTCGGAGGAGGGGGTTGGGGAGCAGATGCAAAATGGGTAGAAAGAGGATACGTGATGTATAGTCCTTGTCACCTGGACAGATTATGTGGCATGCAGAGTATGCATTGTGGAATGTTAATGCAACCAAAGGGGTTGTGCTGTACAACCCCCCAATGGGGCAGCCATTTTCCCCTGACCTGGTCCCTGTTTCATGAAACTTGTAATCAATAACAAATGAGAAATTTATATGACAAATTTGCTCTGAGCCAATCAAATGCCACCATTTCAGTAGCTTATAACAGTTATTGGAACTTGTTAATGATGACAATTTTTATGAAACAGGGCCCATGACAGAAAAAAAAAGAGTTTTAAGTCCACAGCAGCAGACAAATTGCACTGATGGACTAATAACATGTTGCTTTTAAACAGACATTAAAAAGAATGTTCTGAATATAAATGCATACCTGCCAACATTTGAAAATGAGAATTAAGAATTTTTAGCACGGTATGTCTTCAAAAATAAGAAATTTGTTCCCTTAACAGGCGTTCGCACATGCAGCGGCAGTGTAACTGGCAATACGCGGTAAATCTGTGCAAAAAAGCAAATACAAATTCGCTGCTCAATCATGCAGCCCTTCAACGCACGCAATACGTGAACTTTCACATCGCAGCATATGATAAAACAAGCTTAATTTGGATAAGCAACACCCCAAATAAAATTAAAAATTAAAAAAAAAAAAAAAAAAAAAAAAAAAAAAAAAAAAAAAAAAAAAATCGAAATTTTGAAAATCCGGGATATCCCGCATTTTGGGGTCCTAAAAATCCAGAAAAACAGGATTTTCCAGATTATTCGGGAGGGTTGGCAGGTATGTAAATGTATCCCCAAGGAAGATTAAGGATAAATTTGTCATTATAGTTTGGTCGGCATTTTGCATCTCTGAAAAATGGATGGAATGCTACCCAGGGAGTGGAGAATGTGCATCGGAATTAAAAATGGATGGAATGCTACCCAGGAAGTGGAGAAGGTGCATCAGAATTTGGTTCAAAGTTTGGGGATATTTCTGTCATACTTGACATCATATGAGGGCATACATGTATCCAAGGCAATCCTTTTCACATGATTTTGCTATTATGATTTTTTATTCAAGCAGAAAAAAAAGAATAAAAACCTCACAAGTTAATTATTTTGTCTACCCTTGCCTAAACTCAATCTTTTCTTAAAAACCTTTCTATTATTCAAATCTCTCCGCTACGCAGTGCCAGATTCATTGCAATAAGCATGGCCCAGGAATGGCTACAGCTAGGTCACCAAAGCCTAGAATTATTCATAAGCATTTGTTTCCTACTATCCAAATTTATCTCACGTTTCCCCTCTCGATAACCGATGGTTCGGAAATAGCTGACACAAACATCTTAAGAAGCACATGTGACTGATCATCGTGACCATCAGTAGTGCAGCGGTTTGTCTGTAATCCTTTCGTTGCTCCGGATCATTTTATGACATGCAGTGTTTGTAAGTACATGTTGCAATGCATACGTGTAGTAATGAGTATGTAATGAAAGAGGCGCTTGCTATGGACAGTTGTCAAACAATATTCGCATCACGAACCTTAAGTATCTCTTCCCAATTATAATAAACTATCTTTTAAATTTAATATACTATTGGAAATGCCAAGGAGTCAGAAACAAGGAAATCTTTTTATTGTTTTAAAATTATATTGTAGCTAATCGAAATAATCTTGCGGTATTGCCACAGCATATGAATAAATAGCTATGATCCTTAAGGTTTAATGTTTTAATCCTGTCTTTGAAGGAGACCATTCACAAATATTAATACTCCAAAAATATATACTTGCAGATCACGTCATTTCACACTCACAAATATACATGTACAATCATGTTACTGTAACGTCTGTAATGAATGTAGAGTTTCAGCCCTAAATGATTTAAAGATCTAATGGTCGTTATATTACCCTG